>JAHZNG010003033.1:0-27958 GCA_027744375.1 Orchesellides sinensis
GTAAAAGTGGGGAAAGGTAAAAGTCGCATGTTTAGCGATGATGACAATCTCGACGCGATGATGCTTTTTAGACTAGCAAGTATATGTAAGTATATGTGCTATTATTAACCCTAAGCTACCATATATGCAACGCATACACTTTATAAAACATGTAAAATGCAACATTATTTGTAAAGACGACTTTTCTACTTTACTCAAACCCTTTTTTATAATAATATGACGGCACAGAAAGCTATTACGAGAAGCAAAGAGTGAGAGAGACACGTGAGAATAGAATCAAGATAAACTAAATGCTGCTTTACTCGTCACTGTTGATATATCATGAATAAATAATGGAATGACTTTTAAAAGTTAATATTCACAAAGAAACAGTACTCATCCTATCCTTGGAAAAAAGAGGCAACACACAACAACACAACGGAAATCTGGTTCCATTCTTTAAAATGTCTTCGTTTACCAAGTGATTTTTGTCAAGCAAGGTTGTTGTTTAGTTGTACAGTGTTCAGGTCTGATGTGATGAAAAATACTTTAGTAAATCTAGAGAGTAAAAAAGAAATTGAGTAGTTTTCCCTTTCTCAAGTGGCTTCCCTTTTTGTAATACATGATCTAAATATGCACACGCGTATTTCATCTCCATCACGTTTCAGTCAGCGTACATATTTATTACGCCAAGGAAAAGTCAAGAAATCGTTAGAGGTGAATCCAATAATGCATAATAAAAGTAGGTACACGGTACACATCATGCGTATGGCTTTGTAGAACCAGGACCTCTACTTTACAGTCCCAACGGGAGTTCGCATATATTTCGCATGAGATATACACATTGTATATGTCCCTGCTTTGTTGTTGGCCACCAAGTGAAAGCCTTTAGTAGATTCTGCTATTTTATGTAGGATCGTGTGATGTGATTGTCCCCTTTGTTGACTCAATCAAGATAGAACATGATGACACATGAAAGGATGCAACTTTTGTTCGGGACAGCATATAAAAGAAGAAAAGAAATGGAAAAGTGGTGAAATTGGTTCTTGCTGATATTTATTTTTTGAAAAGAGAGGTAGAACTTATCTTTGGATTATAACGTTGAGTTATGTGACGTATCTTTTATCATAATATGTCTAACAACAATGGGGTCTCTTGTATAAGAGAACCGATTCACTTGGTCCTGTCTTTAGGGTTTTGTGATAGTAAATGGGCCTTTCAATACCACCAGTCAGTCATCCATTAATTATTCTAAAGGAATAAAAGTAGTTGTAATGAAACACTATACCAGCGTATATTTATCATGCGCTGCGCACGATTTGAAATACAGACATTGAGTTTTAAATTAAGTAAGCCTTGACCTAGGACTACTTTGTCAAGTTGTAAAGCTCATGATGATATGTGTTGAAAATGACATTTTTTTTGCTTAAAAGGTTAGAATATGTCATGTGATTTGGCTAAATATTCTTAATTCAAATACATTTTATGGTAAGACAACTTTGGAGTAAAACATCTGATGACGATAACGATGATTCAGTCAGAACACTTTTTTAATACTATGCAATATGTTTTTCTATTCCCACCCACCGATAGTAACTGACACTGCATTGATTGTGGCAAGCTTCCAAGTTATTGGATTTCTATTCAGATCAATGTCAAATGTCGCTTGTCAATGCAATGACACCAACACCACTTTCATTTACATGTATTCTTGGAATCTTCAAAGTCTATATTTGCAGACTGTTTTGATAAGTACTCCAAGGTGCGTTAAGTTAGGTATATGAAATGATTGATGCGAAGTAATTTCCTTTCAAAATATTTTTGTAGATTTTTAATGATAGAATTAAAGTTTCATGTGCTTGTATGTTGTAGTAGAGTAAAATACGTCATTTTTTTACGTTTTCACAGAGAAAATAAATTTAAACCTGTGTAAAATGGCTTTTTCATAAGTACAAATTCATGTTATCAATAACCTTCTTTCATTCATCCACGTAACGATGTATAACCTATAGTTTCAGACGGCACGTGTCCATTTGTACATACAAGAGTAACATTGAGTAATGGAAAACCTGCTGTAAACGATTCAAAATAGCAAATTTCTTACTGTACGCAACATTACTTGACTTTTGTAAATAGAGCTTGACTGTGAAATATACCATCACAGATAAGCCTCTTTGCTGTGCAGACTCTTAGTATAAAAACCTTACATTTTTGTAGAGCGAGACAGGAAAAGGTTGCATGAAATCTCTGCGTAAGTAATGACGGGGAAAGATATAATACTAAGGAACATTTACAAATTTTTGCACTAAGTATATGTCTGGAGTCAATAGAATCTAGTGAATTCTGGCTTCTCATGCTTATTTTAGAGTAAAACTCAATGTATGTAAGTAAGGGTCGCTCAAGATAATGCTTTGGTCATTTTTTCTGGTGACATGTGACAATGTGGCTGTCGTATATTCTAAAAACTTAGCAGCCACGTCACAAGGTACTCTGGTCATTACCAAATAGTGGGAATACATAATATGTCCTTGTACGAATACTTGCATTAAGATGTTTCTGTGTTATTGTGGTAAAATTGGACTGACCTGAAATATCTGAACTAATATAAAGTAAATGCGTTAACTCCCCTAGACACACCCGGCAATTCACATTTAGGATATGATGTGAGTAACCAAAGATTTACACAAGGTGTTTTATCCCCCACCAGACAGTTGCAACACCATCGTTTTGTGAATCTCATCACAAAAGTTGGAATCTATTGAAGGACCATGTCTACTTGGTACCAAGCAATGCATCCATGTCAGAATATCATACATATAAAGTAGGCCTGTAAAACATGACAAATTTTATTCATGCGGGAGTGTACATAATATTCCTTCACTTTGTATATTGCATACTGAAGGGGAGAAAGTTACGAGCAGAAAAGCAATGAAAAATAGTTTTGCCTGTACGTCTTGCCAAAAACATTGGCTACTGCCTGTGTAACCTTATTTTTTACCCTAAAAGTGATGGTGATGACTAGAAACTGTGTGATCAAAATCATTCCTCCATTTCACAGGGTCATTTTTATCCAAGAATAAAAGAAAGAGAGTAAAGTGGGAAATGAGCATGTGGGTAATGTATAAATATTTCATGGTTAATTTATCAGTGCCACCACGGAGGACCAACTTTTTGCTCTTCCTTTTATTGTTAACGCATGCGATGCATGTATGTATATATGTATGTTACATGTTAAGTCATTTGAAGCTTATACTATACACACACACTATACCACTTAAACTTACTGCATATATTGCACAAAATGTGTAAACATAGGAACTTTTTTACTAACAGTGAATACATATACAAACGCATGAGAGCCAACTTGTTTGAAAAGGCATGAAAAGTTGAAACAGAAAGAAAGTTGCGTGAATCTTCCTATGAATGTATATTAGTAAGAGGAAAGCTATGGTTCTGTATGTACATTTTGTAAAGATTGCAAGTATTCCTTAGTGAAGGAATGCACATACATAAGCATAAAGAATAAACTATTTTGCCAGATTGAACTTTACTATGCCCTCCACCACAGCGGTGATATACTTTTCTTGTATTTTATTTTATGCACGTTATATGTAGCCATTCATACGTTATTAGGGATTCTAAGGCACACAAAGAGCATTGTGAAAATAAAAGGAATTATATAATAGATGCAGTCCATTTCGAAGCTTTTACAATGTTCTTTTCTTCTCCAACTTTCTCTTTCTCAGTTTTTAGCTAAAGCTTTACCTCTTCACTTCTTTTTGGAACTCACTCTTGGGTCCCATCACTCATCTAATAAATGTACTGAATTTGTCCTGATTTTCTTTCACTCAGAGATTTTGCTTTGCTTTCCCTTTTAGAAACAAGCTTTTGGTGCTACTTCCTCCATGCTACTACCGCTTTATTGTAAGCGCTATCAAAGCACACTCAACTTTGGAATCATACGGGAAGCTCATCGTGAGTCATGCAAGCGATATATCTTGTCTGAATATATGTCCTTCTAGTAATGCCACAGTAAATTACATATTTTTGGGAACAATTTCCTCCGCTCAAGACATGTTATGTTATGAATAGACAGTATTAAAGTAAATAATGTATTCAGATCGGAATAGAATAGATTACCAAAAATGGATGAAAAATAGACAAATAAGACCACGCTTGTTGAAGAAACAGATCTTTACACAATAATTTTTTATAATATAGATTATGAAGAATGCAGGGAAGAATGTGTAAACTTAACTTATACTCTGGAGTCTGGAGATATGTATAGGTATGTCTGCCCGCTTCTCATGGAAGTTTCCTTCATATCCTTCATAGTCTTCGTCTCTCTGTTGTTCCCTTTGCAAACGTAAACAGGCCATTGTTCTCTTGCCAAAAGCAATGTAATTCGCTTCTAAAAAATTCACAACGGATTCCCTAGACCATGTCTTGTCTGCGTTTTGCGTTACATCGTATCAACTTGCAATATTTTATTTGCTTTATATAATATGCCAGCTGAAAATAAATCGTCATTTTAAAGAAAGATCACAGTCCAAAAATTCTTAGTGAAAGTATACATATGGAAACATCATATATTGGTCCGTAAGTGCTGCCCTAATGGAGTATAATAGGCAGACGCAGGAATAAGTAGGTTATCAGTATAAAACAACGATTCAACGATGTTAGAGCTGAATAAAACCAATGTGTGCGTTTATGGAACAAACCCCTTGTTTTCAAACATCTTCTCTTGACTGAGTACTGTTGGACTTGAAGACACGTTGCTCCAAGTTACTTTCACCCTGTAAGCGCTGGTAACCTAAGAGTAGGAAAGAACAAGAGGAAGCACGATAACGTTTGCAAGGTGGTGTTCATAAAACAAAAGCAAACTTGATGATCATTTGTGGACTAGAGATTTACTTTTGTTTAGTCCTTACAATATCAGAAAATTTTATCTGTAGTTAAGTTTTCAAATTAAATTATGTTATTTCGGTTAGTTAGGGTGAATTATATAACACAGAATTGATGGAATTAATTTTTATGCGTCTATTTTCACCATTGAATTCCATAATATAAAGCATACTCTCTGAGACTCTGAGCTAATATCATTTGGTAGCACTCTAGTTGTCGTCGGAGTTACAAGTTCGGTTACACAATAAGGATTTCTTGGAACGGATTTTTAATTATGAATTTACAGTTTTACATAGGAGTCTTTTCTCTTCTTATTTTCTACTCTTAGCTCGTAGCCTTAGCTTGTAAATGGTAACATGTATTTTGCAAGTTTTTACTCCAGAGTACACCAAGTTTCTTTTGCAGTCGTTTTTTAGTTCAGAACAAGGTGCTTTTTGGGGTTGTCTAAAAGTTTATTTTTCTGTTAGTTTTGTCCCTTCGATTAAAAAATATTTCAAAATAAAATTTCTTGGTAATTTATTCAACACTTTTATTAAACATGGCTAACTATTTGGTTGATTACTTGGATGAAACAAAGCATAACGGGTACCATTTTCCCAGCCAGTCAATACGCTGGTTTCCTATCCAAACCCAGAGCCAAAATCATTCATTTGAATTTATGTACGGAGCAAAACAAAATCGAGTTCCCGTACAGCAGCCCATTCAATTAAACACTTCCGGCAAATTTCTTTTGGATAAAAATTACACATTTGTTGGTGGCTGCTCATTACGTCGCCTTTCTTCCAAAAGACTCTCTCCCATTTTACCTGGGATATCTTGTAGCAAAATTGAAACAGTTTGCGATGACGAGGATTTTGTTGATCTTTGCAGTTCAGATCTGTAAGATTTTAGTTCTAAGCGCTATATCCCTAAAGGCCGTTGTTGTCAGCATATTAAGCACGATGTTCATGATCACGCCATTCCCATTGAAATGATTTGATTACCGACATGTGAACTCACCTATTTATATATATGGTAAATTTTTATTCACAGACTGGTAGGACTACAGATACCTAATAGGATGTTGGATAAAGACACAAGATGCTACATGCATTGTCACTTTGATAACAATCCGGAGAAAGGAATCGATCGTGGTGTCATGATCGCGCTCAAATTCAATGATATTCGTGCAGTAATCCAAGCCCACGGCTATCTTGATGGATGTTCACAGTTTGTGAAAGTCGATTTGGGATTTGGGGACCAAGTCGCCTCAGGAAAACGATTTTCTACTGGTAATGCATTCCAGATACGAAATACGAACCCAAAATGTGTGTGTATGTATGAAAGAGACTATGTATTTACATTACATATTACATGCACTAAAGTATTTCGCATTCTCTGTTCTTCTTGATCACTTAACATTGCGTTTGGGAGAAAGACTTTGGCTTGCGTATGTCTCTTTCTCGCGGACGATTTCCACATTTAATATATAATCCAACATTGAATTTTCCCCAGTGCTTACATCAACATTCCCTGCCAAACCTACGCATCCCGACCAATGCTTCCTTTTAGCAAGATTGTGCAGCATCACCGAGTTTGAGAGAGCGGCTTGTGAAATGAAATCTGAAACAAAGTTAAAATTCCTTCAAGGGCACATTTCCATATCGATTTATTCAAGCGATTATTGGGAAGATGTTCCGAGGCGGCGGTGGGATGTCGCTTTGGAGTCAACTAGTGATCCTAACTCTCACAGACCTACCTCTGCTTTTGACCATCGATTAAGCCAGGAAGTTGACTGTAGCGAAGCTCAAATTTATATTCTGTCCAACGACAAAAGGAAATTTCCTTGTCAAAAAAGCGCCATTAAATGTATGCAGCATTATTATATATTATTTATTACGTATAACCACCTCTGTTCAACATAATTTATAATATGCCGTTAGTAAAAAAGCCCTAATACTCAATACGTTTTATGCTTATTTCAGTCAAAAGTTCTGATCTATTTGAACTGATTAAAATTCATGAAATTTCTGAAAATCCTCATGTTTTTCCAATGACGGCTTTAACTTCGGAAGCTGTTCAAGCCCTGATAACTTACATACATGAATCGACTTTGCAAAGGTGCAAGATAAGCTGCTCTACTGCAATCAGTCTAATTGAAGCTGGGAGAAAGTATGAGATTCATGGATTGGAAGATGAAATGTCGAAGATGATCCTTAACATGAAAGATCCTCAATGGTTTGATATTCCATCATTGATAAAGTTGTTCCTGTTGTGCAGAAATGGGGCTATAGTGGACGGAGATAAAATTAAATTTAGAATTGTGCAGGCATTTCAAATGTAAAGTTGCCACGTTAAATGCAAATTCGTTTGATAGTGTAAACTACTGAAAATTCATTATTTTTAAACTATTCTACAATAATTCGCAGGAAACGCAGAGAGGAAGATACATCTAAAGCTGTCCAAAATTTATTCGCTTTAGATCCAGACGTAGCGGCTGATTTACTTATGCAAGCCCTGACAATTTGTTCCAAGTACCATCCATAGAGCAAGGAATATTAAGTTTGAAATGCTAATTCAAAATCGAAAACCGCTGCAAACGTAGATTTATTGACGTTATGTTACAGAAAATATTTCTGGAAGTTATTAGACTATTTGTAGTATAGGTATTTATGTTATATTTTGCTGGTTCGACTAGTTCATGTTGCTGGTTATAAAACATACACTTTGGGCTTGAACTTTCCTTATTGCTTTATGACTATTATGACATTTAAGGTACACATTTTAACTGGGAAAGTTAACCCTAAAAACACATTTATTTTAGATTAGGGCGTTTTTAAACCTTTCAGTTTGGCTTGAGCGTTTTCATGTAGGCTTTTGAAACATGCCTTTTTATTCGTCAAATATCTAATCTTCAAAAATTTATCTAAAATCAGCATATTTTAAAACAAACCAGGTTCCGATAATAACTGAGGGTGTTAGATATAGTAGTAAGGAAACTGAAAAATCTTAACAAGGAAAGCAAGTTATTTTATGAATATGTATGTATATCTGCTTTTCGTAACTGTTATTTTTAGGCAAGCTTCTGCATGAAGGGCCAAACCGAAGAAGCAGAAGAATTTCTCGTAAAAGCGTTGAGTAACACGTTGGAAGCACAGATATATATTTTTACGATGGTGAAAATCCCCCAAAGTTTTTGTTAAAATGGGTAGCAGTTAGGGTACAAAAAGAAAACAAGAAGACACGACATGACACGCTGCTGATGAAATGCGACCACTAGCAATAGAGTAATATATAACCCATAAAATTCCCATTACAACTTTTAGAAGCATTACCGACTCTCTGGAAAAGCTCTGTAGAACTATAAGTCAGTTGACTAATTTAAGGTCCTTCCTGACGTGACTTGGCTTTTTGGAAAAGTTGAAAACCGCATTGAGTGACTAAATGAGAAAGAATTGAGAAAGTTTAGAACTTCTTTTTCTCAGGGCCCATTCTAGAAAATCTTTTGTTTTTACTCTGATCCTTTCCCATTCAAAATTCCTCCAGAATTCCCTCAGCTGCTGCAACCAAATGAATTAGTACATATCTACTTGGTTTGGTTCTTTCCTTGCTAAACTGATTACGTAATATGAGAATGGGAACCAGAATGTACATTATGCTCATGTATGTACCTATGTACTATAACTTATCCAAACACTGGAGGATTTACACAATTCATACAGTTTGTAAACTACTTGTAGGTATTTGATTGGTGGGTTTTATTCTTTTCATAATTGTTCTGAAAAATAGTCATTTTATGTTAAATCCAGAGTTTTGCATTAGCTCGTCTCAGGAAGAAAAGTTATATGTAATCGTTTTGCCTCTTTTATCCAAATAAAAGCTGTTTATCTTCACAGACATTCGTAAACCCGTAGATCAGGGCCGTATTATCTACTAAAACTCCCATCTAAAATGTACTGAACGCTGTTATGAAGCCCAATGAATAACACGATTTGCAAATTTTAAGTTAAAACATTTTGAATATCACCAAAATGAACACTAAACCAGTGTCTCGTCTTGAGAACTTACGATTATGCTATTCGACGATTTTATCATATTGCAACTTTAGAAGTACGGACTGTTTTAACTGCAATTATAATGCGGATGTTTGCTTATGTATTTTCTGAAATTGCTGGCTTTTAATGAACAAGAGCGATCAGAGAAACGAAAGTTATTTATGGACTTTCTTCTGTTCACTACACTTCATTTTCAGTTTCCCTTCTCCCGTTTCGTTTTTGAAAAGGGTTGAGGTGGATGCCTTTAAGATGTTCGAAATTGACAGCCTAGCGTTCGTTAGTAATGTTTGGATGAAGAGCAGTTGATTAAGAGATGATCAGGAGAGGTGATCGGGAGATGGTTGTAGATCGATCAGGAGAGGTGATCCTGAGGTGTATGTATTTATGATCAGGAGAGGGTAGTGATGATGAATTAATCTGCGCTAGAGATCAGATATGTTGTGAATTAGCAAGTAAATAAATATTGGTTATTAGATCAGAAATTAATAGTACACTGTCAGAAATATAATTATTATTGCAGGTAAATTGTGTTGTAAAAATACTTGTACACAAAAAATGACAATATCAGAACCCAAGACGGACAGAGTTTTGCCTTATAGAGAACCAGCAACTAGAATGAATAAAATTACAAGTATTTATACCTTTTTTATGGTGGATTTGGAGTATTTTTAGCCTCATAAAGTAGTTTTGCCTTATAGAGAACCAGCCTTAGAATGAATAAAATTACAAGTATTTATACCTTTTTTATGGTGGATTTGGAGTATTTTTAGCCTCATAAAGTATTGAACACAAAGATAAATGAACTCGAACAAGAACTCGAATTGGACAGTTAATTTTAAGCAGGGACAAATAACATAGGTAATACCTTAATCAGATTAGCTAGGATCAATGTACTAAAATTAAGAATAATTATAAGCATACCTTAGAAATACATGATTCATCTTTAGTCATACAATAAAACATCTATACATGTCATAAAAAGGACAGCTTTTTTTATGCATTTGCATTTATCATTAATACAATTATGTAAATGGTCATTACCATAGTCTTATAAGTAAACAACGCATAACAAAATTCTCCTGATCACTTAAAATATGTATTATGAATGGAAAAACACTACTTTGACAATACTAAAACAAACAACTGAGGTTCAGTGAACTGAACAAACGGTAGTGTGGCTTTTGATATTGCCGTCCGTATAAACTTCAGTAAACAGCATAATAGCATAGGTATATTATCCTCCGTAACAAGAACCTTTCTCCTCCTTGATTTTCCCCTATTTCCTTCACTTTTTATCGTACACACTTTCTCTTATTTTCTACTACTTCTGCACTGCCACTTGAGTTAGTTCTGCTGACCCATAAAATATTCAAAACCCAATCAGGCATTTCATTCCCCTTCTCCTCCCTTTTGCGCTCTCTCTTCCTCCTTACTCACTTTCGTATTTTTCTGCTTTCTGTCATGTTACTCTTTTACGCTAAAAGGTGTTATAGCTAGCTTCACAATTTAAACAAGAGAGAAAGAGAAGAAATAAGACATCTATGTTGGCTTTCCCTTCATTTCTCGCTTTCTCTTTATAACAATCATCTCATCTGCTCTTACTCAATAGAGTTGTTACTTTTCCCTGCAAAATATATGATCCTTTCAAAGTAAAACAAACACTACTCGATAAATGTAAGTTATACACAATGAAAAAATGAAGAATTTACTTTGAGTCATGATCCACTCTCCTACAAATTAAATCTCTAAAAAACAGCGTGTGCTTTTCATATATGTATGCATACCATTGCGTAACATAATATGGCAGATTATTTCAACGTTCTCCCATAAGAAATAAAATATATATGACACCTTAGGTTTCATTTGTCCTTTTTCACACTCGACAAAATAGACAAGTACAAAAAAGGTCGTATGACCACCACAAACATCTATATAAAGATTCATGTTGGAAAGGTGTACACAGATGTACATAATGTCAGCCCAACTGTTAAACGTGGTGAGTCACATGTTCACTAATGCACAGCCACCATATCACCACCACTCCATTATTACATGGTCACGGTGAAGTGGTACCATTATCACAGTACACACAGGGAAAAAATGCTGCTAGAGTAAAGATCTCACTGAAGAGAAAGCAAAAGGGGCTATAGGCCATGTCAAACAAATACAAGTTGAACTTATCGTTTCGTTGCTCGTTTGAGAGAATCAAAAAAGCTCACGCCATGAAGCGGAAACAAACTTGTTTTCTCAACAGAAAAAAAACAAAGACGAAAAGAGATTCCTAAAATTGTGTACAAATGCATTACAGAATGACAATAGAAAAGAAACGATTTATCTTTTCTGTGTATTGAGCTAGATATCAACAGTTTACTCTCTCCCTTTTTTCTATTTATCTCAGCTTATTTTTTACTTTCACTACGCCACAAAGAGAAAAAAAAATCAGGAAGGTGAAAGCATAAAGCAAAAGGCAGAGCTTTTAAAAAGAATTCATAAAAGAGTAAAGCTCTAGTATTTTTTTTCTTTACCTGAATGTCAGCACAGTGAGTGGTCTATAGCTCTTATGTGACAAATGACTGGACATGGGCATTCCCCAATAATCATTTCTCCAAAGTGACCACCATTCTGACACTTGGCTCTCCTCACTGGACCCATTATTTTGTTGCCTGCCACTTCTGCTCCTCTTTTGACTCTCATCATGAACATCATCAGCAGCACCTGTTTCTTCTGTATTTATTGTGAGACTTGTTGGTGGGAAGGACACCTTGACCACATCTGGGTTTCTCACAATGCTCACAATATCATCGTGCACAAAGTCTCCCTCCAAACTGTTCCAGTAAATCCCCACAGCCAGGAGAAATACTAAGGACGAGGAAAGTACCACTTTCACCAAATCTGTTGCTCCTGTTGGGACAAAGTGGTCCCGTCCCATTTGTCTCCTCTTGTTGGTCACCAGAGAGCAACAAGATGATGATGACAGTCCTTGTTTTAAACTTGCTATTGGTTTACTACTCGTTGCAAAACGATAACATTTGTCTTGTTGAGGGCCACAACTGCTGCTAGTTTGAAGGAGGTCGCTAGAATTCATGGCGCCTTTGCTCCCTCCTTTACTAGCATTCCTCTTTGTGCCCACTACCAGTCTTCCACTTCCGCCACAGCTCTTGTTGAGGTTACGCTGGCATCCACTTGAGATTACGTTGTTGCCACCATTGTTATTATTGGCAGAGTGCTGTTGCAGATGATGATTGTGACGTTGGTAGATCTCTGAGGAACTTTTAGACAGGTCATGATCATGATTATTACGATAACTGTTATGGATACTGCTACTATTGCTACCAAAATACTTCCTGTTGCTCTCATCCTCTCCACCACCACCACCTTTGTAATACTTGGAACATGTTTCCCCGTCGGTCTCATTACTATCAATGATATTGGAATGACATGAAGTAGTTGGATTGCTAAATGGGGAGCTTAATGAGAGCCAGAAATGGGAGAGCAGTGACAGGAATGATGCCACTGGGGATGTCCTCTCCTTTCCCATTTCTCTCATTGTTTTTGAACGTTTCTGGTAAGTACTGGCTTGTTGCTGTGTTTGCGACGAGAATGTTGACTTGCTTGACCGTGCCATATGAAGTTAGATATTTCAATTTCGTAAACTTCCTGATAAAAAAATTATTGTAGCTTTTTCCCTTCCTTCAGATCAGAATCTTGTGGCATTTGCAATTAATTTAATTTTCTCTGAAGTATTTATATCACAAAATATTCTTTGTTTGGTTTAAAATATCAATCTGCTTTGCACACAAAAGTAAATAGTGCTTTCCTCAAAGGATTCATCTTTTATGTGGGGAAAGAAAGTATATAAATTACATAGGCTTCTTAATTGCATTCATCTTTCCGTGCATTTTTTTCTCCTTATCTCTTGCATGTGGAGTCTCCATTTAAAAACCCGTATCATGGGCCCTTGCTATTGTTTTTTTTAAATGCACCTTGCTCTATTTAGCTATTCTGCTTATCTTAAGTTTCCACTGGGATTATACTGGTGACCTACATACTACACACCAAGCTTCCTTCGTTCACCTTATATCTATTCTGGTTCACGACGACTTTTTTGTTTCATAAATTTGCATCGGGTAATGAATGGTGAAATGAGCAAAAAGTCCTTCAGAGTTTATAGGTTCCACATACGTTGCAACTATAACAACTTTTTTTCTCTCCTTTTCTCTTACTATAATATTCTTACTGTAATACTACCCTGTTAGATTTACATATACGGGGAATATAATACTATCCTGTTTCTTTATTATGCATTGAAACAATTAATTTTTTCCTTTTATCAACTTTCTCTTCTTTCTTGTTGCCACTCATTAAAACAGGGATCCGTTTCACGTAAACTAGCAAAACAAGAATACTGCTTTAGTTATCCTCATAATGAGAAGACGACGACTCATTCCCTCCAACTTGAAGTCTGACTCTGATGATTATTTTCTTACAACAGGCAAAAATCATCAAAAGGATGACCGGAGACCAGGACGACAAAAAAATCTGAAAAAGAAATAATTACAAAGAAAACGAATGAAGAAAACGTGATGTTTCCCTTATTTTTCTACCCTTTCTCATATATTACATACTACAATACATTTCTCTCATTTTTTTTCTGGAAGAAGACAAAAAATCATCATTGTCTTCTTTTTCTCGTCATGCAGTGCACTTGACGTATATTATTATTATAGAAAAATGGTATTATGCTTGGAGGCTGTGTTGATGATGATAGAACATGTGTTCACACGCCTCCAGTCATACTTCATACATACATACATACATATTTTCCCCACACACGTACACGAATAAAGAGGAGAAAGGATACATGGGAATAACGTTGATGGGTAAAAACGCGTTTGAATAGGAAAAGGAGAAGACAAGAAAGGCACTCACTCCAGTTTGAGGAGAAGTTTTTATGTACTTTTTACATTGCTCTTCCTCTGTCCACCAGACTGAGGACAGACTCTTGTGACTTAATTCCCGGTAAAGCATTTTCTCTCTCCGATGTATCCATATAATAATAATAATATACCTTCATCGTCTGGCTTTCATCATGCTATTTACAGTGTTTTGCTTTCTTTCTATAAAATAAATTGTGCTTCCTTTTCCAGTGGTGGTGGGGATGATGATGATGATGGTTTTTGGTTAAAAGAGAAAGAGCGAGAGGAAAAGGATGGAATGCATGGTGGAGGAGGAAGAAGAAAAAGAAGAATAGTGAATAATATGGGATTTCCTCGGCCCCAGGCAATGTATTCTAACAAAGGAACAGAGAAACTCTTGTGTTTAGCTGGATATACGGAGCTTAGCTCTTTCTTACCAGAAGTAAGTCTAAGAAAAAAAAAGTTTTTTTTTCTCCAAGTTTCCTGTGAACGAAGAGAGACTGTATATTGATGGTGGTATACATATATGCAGCCTGATTCCAGACGTTCGACTTGGTTTTTTTTGTGTAAAGTCTTTCTTGCTGAAATTGTCTGATACTTTCTCCACTCCCATATTTTTCTTTAGACTAGCAAATATATTAAAAGTAGCAATGGATAGAAATTAGAATTTAGTTTTAGGAAACAAAATAGTGAAACTGTCTATTTGAATTGCGCTTACACATAAAAAATACTTTTTTGGCATTAATCACTTTAAATGGGCGTGGGTTCAATGAATTATAGTTTAGTAATGTTAGAAATAATAATAGTAATTAAGCAGTGGCTCGTACCAAAGGAGGTATTTTCTCGTTAAGAATTAAACTTCTTCATGCATGTAATATGTACCTATTTACATGGATTATGTAAGCAAGCATAGAATTGTGATAATTAAATAAATGCCTGGAGAAGTTAAAGAGATGCGTGTGTGATTCACAGTAAGCATTTAATAATATGTCCTAAGCCGGGCAAACTATACCTGGATATTTGGCCCTAATAATATGAAATCATCTAATCAACACTGGGATTAAATTTAATATTCTAATCAAAATTTCAAATTGTCTTTTTTCTAAAACTTTTTGGTCAAAATAATCAGTTAAGTTTTAACAATAATATTTTAATTCAAGTTACAGCATCAAGTTCATCATTAGCAGTATACATACATACTTACAATCGTAGCTTGACTTTTTAAAATACAGTAGAAATCAGGCGGAAAGGTGTAGTACGCTTTTGCATAGAGACAGAGGTTAGTGTTCTGTTCAGCACACTGATTTTATGAGGCAAGCTGAGAATCCGTTTGGTACCCCACAAGAAATCATTTTCTATTGTGGTAAAGAAAGTACAAGTATTACAAATCAATGGTTATGATGATAGTTATTGGTGGCATATTTTCCACAAAAATAGTTGCCTCTTGAGAAGCCATCATGAAAAGGACTCTGACTTGAGAGTAAAAGTTTAAAGTGAGAGCTGTCTTTCCCTTCTCATGCATTCATGCATAATACTCCTTTATTCTACATAACATCATCATCTCCATTCTGAATCGGGAATGACCCCATAAATCCCAAGAATATCAATAGGCAATAGGGACAAAGAAAATTTTCAAAGAAAGTTGTGTGTGTGCCTTGACAAAAAGAAAGTTTTTTCTTTTGGTGCCTTCTTACACTTTCTTGGAATCCTTGTATGTAAATTCAATCCAGGTGCTTTTCACTTAAACAAGTGTCCACTAAACAAAAACTACCTACGTATGCATACGCTACGAGGATAAAGAAAGTTATACTAGGCCTTCACTTCAGCCTTTTCTCCTTTCTACAGTGTATATATCAATGACAGAAATAGACCCTCTCATTCTATCCCATGTTCCCCAACAAACTTTCAAAATTATCAAGTCAAAGAAAATCAGAAGCAAATAAAATAAATGCTCTTCTCACTTTCACTATTCTACTTTCTCCATATTTCCGACCTACACAAGTTGATACTCTCTCGGCAGTTATCTCAAAGTTTTAGAGTTCAATACACCTTGTCGGATGCATTTACATAGCAACTCTGAGGATTGTTATTTATTCATAAATTTCTTTCTCTCTCTCTCTCTCCTTGCATATTTTATTTATTGACTCATCAATCAGCTAAGAATATGCAAAAGTTACGTTTTGAGTTAGCTAGCCCATATTTTTTGTGTAAAAATATGTATACCCTCGACAAATAATTGCTTAGTGAAGTATGAGCTTCAGGAGAAAGTTTCAGCATCTTATACAGTGTTTGCGCGCTACTGGATCAGTGCACACGCTGAAAAAGTGAGCAAAGATGGCAACAGATTTTTTTGCGTAATCACATGTTATGTTGTTTGAAGACATGGAGCAATGGATAGTGTTTTGTATAGCTCACCTTCTCCTGTCAAAAACAAGAAAAACAAGAAATAATGTTGTTTCCCATCGCCATATTATTCAGCTCGCTTCTTTTTTTGCGCATTACACATGCTATTTTACTTTTGAACCATTACGGAAAAACCGTACAAAGGGTTTCTTGGTTCAATATTTTTGGAGTGTGGAAAAATAATATAAATCCAGAAAACATGAGATGATGATGGGATGAGGAAACGACTCGGAATTGATTTATATCAGGTTGTAATAGCGGTGAATTATGTAGTTAACCTGATTTTCTCTGTGCAACTTGCAATATTTGCTGAAGTACAACTGCCGCAGAGAGAGAGGGAAGAAAACAGTGGAAATTTTTCAGGAAATGTAAGCGTTAAACGATGCTCATCAAGTACAAGAGAGCAAATAGTGCATATGTGTATATAAAGTAAAAGGGATTTTAGCGCTGTTATCGATGCTTGGCGAAAAATCTCCTTTCTAATCTGATTATGAGTGATTGCGCCAATTAATATTAATATAATCCTTTTGTGAAAAGAATGGATGGTGAAGGGAGCAGAGTCTCACAGAATCACGCTTTTTCTCCTTTTGGCTTACTTATCATCCTCCTTGCCGCCTGCTCCGATTTTTCTCCACTCCATTTAGCCAGATGTGGGTCAGAGCAGGAGAGAAAGACGAGGAGCGGGACTCATCAAGAGAATACTACAAAATGCCCTTTTTGCTCTAGGAAGAAAATTAAGACGTAATGGATTTCTACCTAGTACACAGTAAAAGTGTGTTTATTGTGTAATCTAATGTACCTCCTTTTTGCTCTTTTACCTGCTCTCAAGGAGAAAATTTGGGAAGAAGCTATGTCACTTTGTACCTAATCCGGAAAAACAATAAGAACAACAGGAAGAATAGAAAGGAAAAAAGACTTTGAAATGTATTATTGCAGGATTTGACATGGTGACAAATGGGTCAATTAGCACAACTTTCTCTCTCCATATTCACCTGTCATACCATCACAACGGCTATTATACATAGCAAAATTGGAAAAGTAGAGAGATTAGTTTAAAAGAGTGTGGGAAATCAAACACCAAAAAGCCTCTTGTGTAAACTGGTTCATGTTTGGTGTGAAAGGAAGGGTTTTACGGAATAAAAAAAGAAACTCTTTGTACAAGACGGGGACAGTGGATGACATAAAAGGGATTTCAAACTTAAGTTTGTTTTTTGTGGTTTCACACGTTTTCAACTAAACTTATACATATTTGCAATAGAAAAGAGCATGTCTGGGATTGACACAGATTAGATAAGATGGTTGCACACACACAGATACATATATAGTATGTTTTCTTTACTTACTTATATTTTTTCCTCCACCTTGGAACATTTCTCACGTGGAAAATATGTAAACTGATTTTCTCTTTCTTTTTACTTGGTTTGTATTTGTACCAGTGGAGGATAGTCTTCCTGTGATGAAAACAAGACAAACAGGAGTTTCCTCACCAAACTCATAACTCAGGTGACAGTTTTTTTTTCTTCGCCTCTTCCTTTGGAGAATTGGTCTTGGCTTTTGTGAACCAACACTTTAGTCAATACAATATAAAATACACATTTCTCTTTTTAAAACTTTTTCTTAGTTTATCCGTATCTCCACCCTTTTTGATCAATGTTGTCATCTTACATTATAAAATGGTCACTGGTAAAATAAAATCACACTTTATATCTATAATTCCAATAATTTTTAAGGGGCAATTTGAAACAAAGGTTATTTACTTCTTACATAAAACAACAATAACATATCAAGAAAAATTTTTATATGTTACTATGTACAAGTTCATCACACACGTGTACTACAACACAAACCTAACAAAGTCAAGACATACAAACCAACAAAACCAAGAAAGGAAGAGAAAAGAGCTCAAATTGATTTTAAACTGTCTGACTCACTTAAAGTAACTTACGCACAGGAGAAAGTGGATAGGATTGGAAAAATGTTTTTTTCTTATTTTCCACCTTTACGTATATACACGCTGCCACTACTATTTAGCTTAAGTCGTTGTCTTCTTTTTCAACTTGTGTGTTTTTTTCTTCTTTTCTACATTCTCACATTTCCCAAGAGTGCTCCACGAACCTCTCGGAAGAAATAAAAAAACACTGTATATTATTTTCTCTCAGAATCACATTGAAAAAAGAAAGAAGGACCAGAGAGACAGGACGCGAAGCCGTGTGTGCTCACACTCGGACTCCTTTCACACTTGTGACTAGCTTCACCTTCCCATGCTCACTCCTTTATATACGGGAAAAACAAAAAAGCTCGGTCTCTCCATGCTCTCACCACTTCTCCATGTATTTCAGGGGAATCCGTCAGATTCACCGGGTGAGCATGCATGGACTTAAAGGTTTCCTTCTATCTAGTACAAGAGATTTTCCCATATTATATTCATCTGCTGATCTTTCAGTCAGCAATTTTTCCCCTCGTCTCGTCCTCTTCTTTAGTTGGTGGAAAGTTCTCCTCAAAAGCAAAGCCGGTTTTAGCTTCTCAAAAAAAAATCTCCGTTGGTGATATGGTGAGCTTTGGAAGCTTTATAAAAATCTATGTTATAATTTTTTTCCTGTTAGACGTGCATCCATCTCCTTACCGTTTCGGTTACTTATCTAGTCATCATCATCATCATCGTATGATTATATCCTGATCATACGTTTTCTTATAACACGGACAAGAAAGTTTTTTTTTTGGTGGACTCTCAACAACTCCTTATGAAACAAGACTGTGTGTTGTGCGTATGAATGATATATAATACCAGGACAAAATGCGTCTTTCCTCTTCATCATCTCCTCTCTGTACCTGTATTTATAGTAATGTAATATAATACTGGAGGAGATGATACCACAGATTGGCTTGGATACGGTCTTATGTATATGGATAAAGATACTTGCTCTTTTCTTCCGCTCTTTCACACAGCCTATGTTGTATTTACTCTTTTTCTCTTCTCATTTCAGTCAATGCACGTGGTTGGTGGTGGTGTTGCAGAGGATTTGCTACACTTGAGCCGATACAATATCCTCTTTTTACTTTCCAATATGTACATACCTACAATAAATAGGTATAAACTATGTGCATTGCTGGATCTATTACAGATTTAGTGAATTAAGTAGGATTTTTGCTCTCTTTTTGTGGAAATGTTATACCCATTTATATAAATATGTGTATGGCATTTTTATGCGGGTAATAGAATAAAGAAGCTGTATGTATGGGAGCAGATTGAAGGGATTGATATTACAGAGATAATGTAATGAATACTTAATTTGATTAGTAAAATAGCATATGTAGTACTTGAAGTATATATTGTATTTATGTATAACATATATTATGCAACCTTTTATAGCATGACATGACATGGTCAGTCCAAATAACTGTCATGTGTAGTTTACATAATATGTTTGAAAAAGGGCAACGGCCAAAAATGAATTGAAAATTGGGTCAGTAAATTGGTAACAAATTAGGATGGCTATGTAGTATTTGTACATGTCATGTCATGTCTCATCTGGAAAACATCAAAAGAAATCAAGGGAAAATATTCTCAGTATGAAAATGACTTGATACCAGGAAAAGCAGGGTAAACTGGTCAGCTCTACAACGTCATGTCAAAAGATGGATGGGCACATAAATATATGTGATTTCATTCCGTAGTATACACACGCGAATCATCTAAAAAATGGGATAAGAATGTAGGAAAAATGATATGGAATTTATGGGAATGTGATTGGTTGGTCATCTTTAAAAAAAATTGGTTTTTATAAGGCGAAGTGGGGATGCTTCAATGTATTATGAATCACGTCAAGGCGTGTAAGAATATATAAAAGTTGTATATATTGTGTATAATAATTTCAGACATCAATCTTTCTTATACGTCAAAAAAGAAGAAATCCGTTACACATGTTAGTGGAAGAGAGAGAAGTGGAATAACAACAAAAATGGATCCTGAAATTGGATTGGAAAGCGGTTTATTCCCAATTCTGAAGGTTTTTTGTGGTGGATAGAAGGATGGAGGTAGAGCAATTTTAGTTTTCATTTTTTTCTTAGTGTTCTAAATGTAGGTAACTTAAAGTTACATGATGATCATCATCATATTACGGTTTTGCGTCTTCTCAGCAATACACAAGATGAAATCATGATCATCATGGTGCCCACTTCACAAGGAGAATAAATCAGATATAATAGAAACCATGCTTTGGCAGCATAAGAGTCCAATGGAAAGCTACAAGTAGCTGAGCGTAGCACCCTTTTAGCCCCTCTTTTTTATATATTTATTGACTGGTCAGCATTTCTCTCATGTTCAAACTTTAAATGCAAATATGACACGAGTTTCGAATTTTGAAGTGGATGAAAAAGGAGGGAGAGTAACATTTTCTTCACTTATTTCATTTCTCTCATTTCTTTTTGTTCATGGTATCTTTAAGACGCAGAAAAATTAAAGTCAATGTCATGATACAAAGTCACATGAGCAAGATTTTTTTTTGGCTACATGAGTTCCGCGAATTAGTCATTCTTGGATTTATATTCTTGTCGTGTAAAAGTGCTTCAATATTCTGTGTCTGCCTCCAATCCTTTCAATCAATGCTATACATATCTAAATATTTCGTAATAAAACACCAAAGCCAAAAATTTGTAACCACAATCCATGTTGTGCTGCATGCTGTACTGAAATCTATTCGCATAGTTAAATCAATTTCTTGAAACACGTTGTGCTGATGCCAGCAGTAAAATTTCAAAGAAGTGGAAGAAATGGCCCATAAAATATCCTCATTTTAACAATGCATGATGAATATCTTATAATACTCATATATTCATATAAACTTTGCACGATAAGAAACATCAATATTATAAAGCTTTGTGTGGTTATATGTGTGATAATATGAAAACTATTGTGGAGACTTGTGGAATCAATCATACATTCAGAAAATTGCTGAATAATGCCATCTACTTTTGCTACAATTGGTAAAAATGCATAAGGTTTAGCTTGTTGGTTGAAGATTGATTGAAACTGCATATCTGAGGTTATTTCATGGCATACATTTTTCATCAAGAATTGTTCAGCGTTAGCCCATTATAGATCCTCAGTTTCTTTAGAAACAAACGAATTATTTTGAACTGGAAATTTTAATTATTGAATTTGTTGATTATTTTCTAAACAGAATGTGAACGAGTATGATTTTGTTTGATTCATACAACGTACATATATTCTACTCATACAATAAACAACGCAAGCTAAATGAAATGAACTGCTTCTTATGTAAACATTCACTTGATTAGTTTTTTGAGTCATTTCGTAGCATTTCGATATATTCCAAAGGAAAAAAGGATTAAGACTCTCGGCAAAGTTTCTAAGAGGCATTCATCATTTATGCATTAGGTAATTATTGACTGATGCCGAATTCATTCTTTTTCGAGATGATCCATCCAACTGGGCCCAGCTGTGCTTCTACAATGTATATTGGGAGAGACAGAGTCTTTATTATTTTACCCTTTCTTTCTAATACAACCCGGGTGGGGTTTGTATTGGATGCGAGAAAGGAAGGAAACAACAGGCGAGAGAGAGAAGGGTGAATACTTAATCACATTTAATTTTACTCCTGAAATTTAATGAACACGCTATATAGCAATATAATGAAATTAGGAGGGAGTGAAAGAGCGCCTTTCCTATATAAATACATGTATACGAAGAAGCTCTCTTTATTTTCGTATAAACAGTTTCAAGACATGGAAATCCACTGTTTATGTAAATGTTCCATAAAACAATGTTTCCTGGTGGGATGTGTATTGTGTAGTGGTGGTGGAGATTATGAGTTCAAATCATCCTCATATTACAGTACAACACACGATACGATAGACAGTATTAATCGATTGACACAAATGATCTACCCCGTTGCTGAATGGAAATAAGAAACCTACTTGAAAGGCAGATCTGCACATGGAGCTAATTTGTCTATTTCCATAATATGAAAAAAAGAAGGGAGTAGGCTAGACTTGTTTTTACATCTGTGGTGGTGCTGAGAGCGTATTTTCACAGCTCCTTTTTTAAATTTTGTCAATTAAACACAAATTGAAATTGGTAGAGGGTGGCAGAGCATTCACAGAGAAAAATTGTATTATTATGCTATACCAGACCGAATTTTGTTTTTAAACTGAATAATTTTTCATTTAAAAGAAAAAAAATTTGAAAGTGAAACTTTGTATTGGTTTTCTGTGTAAAAGTTGGTGTACTCTTATGTAAAACTTTTATGTGATATCCTATAGATTCTGTATTTCCCCTGACGACATATTCCTTTTTTCTTTTGGGTACACTTTTAATTATGTATTGAGCCCATGAAATCTTCCCCATTCATTCTTATGACCAAATCCCTTGAAAATTTCCTAAGAGAATTCTTACACGCTCATTTTTCTTTGTCGTTGTGCGTAAGTACATATGTAATATGAAATACTTTAGGGAAGCATTGTTGGATTGGTAGTGTTCATAAACGTTTGGCAGGGTGAGAGGTGGGGAGTTTGGGAGTTGCGTGAATCTCTCGTTGTGAGCTAATATTATTCGGTTGTCTCCTCAGTGTGCTTTGATTTCCCATAGGTTCCTATCCTAATATGAATTATGACGAATTAAATGACATGATGAGCTGCTATTGCTTGTATGTTGGGTTCATTTGAAACAGGCATCCCGACAAAGGTCTAGGTGTATGTCATAGTATGGTGTCAAAACAGATTTTCATATTTAAGAAGAAGTGTCGGAATTGAATGGAGTTTTATAGTATAAAAGCCTGTTGTGTCTTACAATGCCCCAACCTAGTTTTTAAATCGAATCATTAGAAAGTTCACCTGAATATGTATTTCTGTGATGTGCATATGTCTGGTGAAGTGAAATATATGTTCAATTCAAGGACAGGTTGAAAATCTTCTGATTGCATTGCACCATGCTTCATTCAAGTTGCGTTTTTTTAGATTTGCAAGGTTCCTATACATGTGTATTTGTGAGTTAATCAGTTTTAAAAAGAATTTGCAGTCAGAGCACAACCCTTTCTCAAGAAAAACTTAACGAAAGGAAATAAAGCAAGTAATTTGTAACTAATTTATCCGCTCTTCCTGGTCTATTATAGAATGATACATTTATACACGAGACTAAGGCATAAAACAAGAAAATCCTGATGTTAAAGACGTTAAAGAAACTTTAAATGGTAGTAGAAGTGAGTCATTGCCAAAAAGCATGTATGTATAAGACTGCACAATTAAGTTTCTCTCGACTGTGTGTTAGGAGAACAATACATACCATGGGATGAGAAATTAGAGGGAGTTAGTTGTAAACAAGTAAGAAAAACAAGGATAACAAAACAACAACACGACAAAAAGACTAGTAGTCTTTTGGAATTCAATCCAACATACATAAATACCTACTTGCACACTGATTTGATTTGATTGCTTCTTCCAACTTCCATCACAGAGCAAACACAACAGATAACAACTGCCGGCGTGTGTTTAGAGAAAACACTGAAAAAGTATAATATAGAATGTAATATTATCAAGACAAGAAAGCACACTGCTAACCTAATAAATACGAAGGATACAAAAACTTCACTTTTAATTGAATTAGACCTATTGTAGCTTTTCATTGGAATGATGAGAACGGGAGCTCTACGAACTGATGAGATGTATACATGTACAGCAATAAATTCGGTTACAAGAAGAGGGAACGGAAGGTACAAGACAAGTATGCTAGTGTTATTTTTTTATATAAATCAAAGAATGTTATGATAGGGTAGGACACGGAAGTTAGTTTTTATTGTCGTGTCATTTTGATTGCTGAACACGAGTCAGATTCCAATTCCCTAATACTCCCTTTCAGAGAAGAGAGCTTAAGCTGTCCAGTAAATGCCGTGTGGCTTTTCAATTACAATGAGTAGTCTCATACGATCTACCGTATCTGTATTGTACCGAAACATTAAGTATGGATGAAATGTCTGTTGTGGACTCAATTGATATTGGCATTTTGGAGAAATGAAGACAAAAGTCGAAAAGTGATATTACTCACGTGAAACATATTGTCCACTATAAATAACTTAGTCCAGGTAGAAATAGGCATTGTTTGTAAGACATATAGAAACTTGTTAAAATGACTATAATACACAAGGAAACAATAATAAAAAGAAATGCATTAGTAGTGGATAAATTAACTTCTCATAATGGATCATTTTATTTAGTGGAAGAATTCTCTCATTTCACTTATATTTACATTATAAATACAATACATGCATATACAGTCGTACCTATAAATTGAGCTTATAGATGGGAATTTTTATAAATGTAATGTAAACTGCAAACTATAATAAAAAGGAATTCTTCTATAACCAGAAATGTTCAGCGGGACCTGGTGGGTGACCATTGTCACCGTACCAAACGTCACATGGAATTTGCTCCCAATCTAAGCACACCGCACTCAGTCCATGTTGTCGCTTATGATCTGTCACAACGCGTATAAGGTAGGGCTCAACAGTGGCTGAAAAAGGTATATTAAAGGTGATTTATTGAAAAAAGTCCGACTATTTTAAAATGCTTACAAACGAGTTTTTTAAAACTTACATACGACTCCTTCCCCATCTGACCATCCCCACCCATTTTCTCCTCCGCCACCACCCCCTCCTCCTCCGCCACCTCCCCCTCCTCCTCCACCACCACCACCTCCTCCTATCGGGAACGGAAAGGCAATGGGAAATGGAAACGGGATGGCTTTCCCACAACCTTGCTTGGGTTGAACCTCTTTTTACCTCCAGAGACATGCTTTGACTTGGTTTTTGTCTTAAGTCTTGACGGCTTCCCAAATATTCCTTTTTTCTTTCCACCACCACCACCACCGCCACCAATGATATTGCCTCCGCTAATGGGTGTAATTGCAATCGGCCTAAATGTCGTCGTCGTTCCAATATTTATGGGTTGGAAAAGGTTCCCACTGCCCCCACTATTGGAAGAGCCTTTCCCCTTAAATTTTGAATGAGTGTTTGATCCCAAACTGGATACCCCACTGAATACAGACTCTACATTTGAGACGAGAGAAGACAGTGATGAAATTGGTTTTGGCTTGTTTTTAATTCTGCTAATGATGCTGGAGCCACTACTGCCACCATTAGAGACGGAACCGGATGGGCTTTTGATAGAATGGTAGCTCAACGTCGGCTTCACCACATTTCCCTTGTACCTTGGAGGGAATGGCGGAGGACTGATGAGAGGTTTCACTTTCTTCAGCACTTTATCCTTGTCAACCTTGTTTGGAAGGTCAGATAAAACCAAGGTCCCATTTTTTCCTTTCTTTAGTGCAATAATGGAACTACTATCATGACCATTACTACTACCATGTTGGTAATGGCTTTTTGTGGACGCCCTAGCCTGGAACTTACTTTCACTATTCATCCTCCTTCTCCAAAAACTAAGTGGGAATGCTTTTGGGAAGATTGGTGCTAAAAGAGAATGCAACGGTTGGGACACCACTGAGCCGGTGGTCCCACCACCTGAGTCTTCATGCTGACTGTACTGTGGAGTAGTAGATGGTATTGGGCTAAATGGAATAATAGGTCGCCATGAGTTTGAACTTGTGGTGAATTGAAACATGTCCATTTCCTTTGTGTCATCTTCACCACCACCATTTCCCGTCACTTTCTCTTCCTGACCAAGAAGATCAGATTGGATTGGTGGCGTTACTGAAGAAGAAGGACATATGATGAGTGGTTTGATAAGGCTATCAGGAACAAGTGAATTTTCCATGAAATGAGTCTCCATCCTTGTGGTAGCATTCAATGTAGAATTCTCATTGATCTCCACGCATCCCGTTAGTTCCTTTATTGCCTTTGCAGAAGAAGATTTAGAAAAGTACTTCATCTCCTCGTCTTTTCCAAATCGCTTTGAATTCATTCCATTCCCTTTTGAACTCTGTTTAAACGGTTTACTCCTTGTCATCGTCATCATCATCGTCGCACTTTCTTCTAGCTCGTCTTGTTTTCCTACTTTCTTTTGCTCTTTAAGCTGATTTCTATTCAAGAGATGAGAGTAAGTGGTAGTAGTAGTGAAAGTTGGAATGGAGGATGTTGCGGTGAGGACTGTGGTTGTTGAAGTTGTTGCCCGTTGTTGGAAACTTGGGCCAACTCTGTTCTGATTGAGTTTGGGATTAGTGGAATCATGATTAATTGAACGGGCTATTGAGCCCATTCCTTTACTGTCAGCATCAACATTTCCCTTTGTTTCTAACTCACTACTCACTTTTACATCTTCAACTTGACGACTCTCCTTTTGTTGTTGTTGTTTGGGGAAGTGCAAGGAACCATGTTGGTGATCTTGTAATGGTGATGCGTTCACGATTCCTCTTGTTGTTGTTCCTGTTGATGATATTACATCATCTCCTTCTTCGTCTTCCTCTTCATCCTCACCATCATCATCGTCGTCGTCGTTATCATCAGGATAGTAATAGTGTTGTTCCTCTTGATCTTTCATTCCACTCTCGAGTGGCCGGAATCCAGAAGACGGAGACGATGATACAGGATTTTTCTTTGTGGTTGAACCGTCTTGCTTCCTGCTCACACTGGAAATTGCTTCCCTTGTCGCGTTTCCCATATCAATGTGTCTCTCCTCAGGCTCACTTATTGCCTCCCTTCGCTTTCTCCGCTTAAACTCCCCGTCATGTTTGCACTTGGACCACTACAAACAAATGTAAATTTAAAAGAGAGAATTAGAAATATAAATCCATTTTCTATCCGAATAATAAAAGACATTGCTAAAAACCTAGCAGTTTAAGTAAACTTTCTTGAGAATGAATGTACAGCGCCCTCTGTTCTATTCGAACTCATTTGTCGTTTCAAATTTAACATTATTCATATTTTATTTAACTATAACCATTCAATCATATTGATTTCCATGTGGATCTCATGAGGCATTATTTGTGGAGTTTTTTACAATGCTTATTAAAATTACTAATATAAGCAGAGCTTATAAAAATAATTAATTTATGTATGTAGGATGTATTACGGTTGCCTTGCATTTACAAATTAACAGCTACTTATATATCATTTCATGCCAAACCATATTCGTATATATACATGAGAACATAAATCCATTCAGATTTTATAACGCATTAAGTGTCCACCATGGGAAATTTCACCCTATTACAAATGACATAACTCACGTGTATACACACCTGCTTGTATAACGTTACCGTATTAAATTATTGCCGGTAAGCTACTTAATTAAAGCAACATAACAGTCATAGGCCATGAAAGGAATACGAACGACGATCTTATATAGTAGGCAATAGGTGAATATACTAATGCATGTGCATGCTACTTACAACACTTCATTGAATCTATTGGCTGGCTCGCATGCTCTTTCTGAGAACTTTTTTAACGAAACGAGGTTTCAAGAACGAGGGGGGATTAACCACCTCTTCTAACTTGCTAATCTGACTTGGTAAAATATTACACGCCTTGTCCGCATTTTTGATGGAGATTTTAACCATCCATCATCAATTTGACCTATTATAGCGCTGCTTATGTAAAAATGGTAGTCTTTAGATATATCCTTATCATAATTTTGACATATACAATAAATTACTCTTCCTGTCTGAAGACTAGTAATTTCTCTGACCTATCCCCGTTATCTTTAGCATTGTTGAAGTTTAAGCCGGAGGATGGTGCCTGGGCCATCCATGGGATA
>JAHZNG010003034.1:0-16050 GCA_027744375.1 Orchesellides sinensis
TCTTTCAGTCCCAACTTCTCTTAGTCCCAGCCTCTCGGTCCCAGTCTCCCTTAGTCCTAAGACAGACCCCACCTAAGCCAGTCGCAGTCTTTGTTAGTCTCAGCAACAGAAGGTACCACCTTTAGTCCATCCCAGCTCCTGTCGGTCCCAGCTTCAGTCCCAGGGTGTACCGTCGCTGTCCCAGCTTAACCCAACTCTTGACATTTGTTACTCTCTACAACTCCCTAACCCCACAAATCAGAAATGTCTTTTCCGCTCGTATTTTTAATATCAAGTCTACATGGAGATATTCGAGCAGCTTTTCCGTTGATTGAGTGTTTCCACTTAGGGCTTCAAGAATAAGATACGTTATAGCTCTATCAATACGCTCAGCATTATGAGTTTGAGTAAACGTAGTTTCTTTAAAGACTTGAATAAACTCTCGTGCTGTACAAATTATATTTGGGGGGTTATTCTGATGTGTCTGCCTTAAATGGATTGCACCAAATTTAAGCTCTCGTCTACGGCCGTCCTTTTTTGTGCACAATGCACAAGAGTAAATAATGCAGTTGAGTATGCAGGCAGACAAATATTTCAATTCCTCCTCGGTTAAAACGTCTTTTGTTATTTGTATTAAGATTGCGGTTAGATCGAAATTTTCGACATAAAGTGCTCTATTTGAAAACACGCAAAAGAAATCCTCAACAAATGTTACTCTTTCATATGAGAGACAAGCCATATGACCACCATCAGTTAAGAGTCTGCCCTTGCCAATGTTCCTAGGAATAAGTGAAGCTTTCGAAAAAAATCTTTGCGTTAATCCCAATTCTGAACACAAGTTGTATGGGTGTCCTCTGCTTGCTGACCCGGTTCTAACACTTACACCGTAGAGAAAGTACGACACCAACGCCTCCGCGGCAATAACGCTTTCCAATTCACCTAAATATACAAACAGTGCATAAATATTCACATTTTGCGTTAATCGTTATAATGTTTAAAGACCATATCAGCTTACTTATTGTACAAATTTGTATTTTAGACTCGGTGTTACAATCCACTGCATTGTTTATGAATCTCTCAATGGTTCTTAATGCAGGCATAAGCCATTTTCCAATATGTTCCTTTATCACCAAAATGTCTACATTTTCCCGATTCTCTGGTGCGGCAAGTTTATCTTCAAACAATTTTCTTGCAAGTCCTCTGATACGAGGCATAAAGTTTTCTTCTGCATTTTTTATGCGTACAATAACCTCGGCACGTGTTCCAATCTTGTCCCGTTCCCACAAAAACTCGCATCCCTTTTTGCCTATTGCAACGAGACTTTTGGCATGGTTTAATTCTGAACGAAACCTGGCAGGTAAATTATAATTTCTTTGCAATGCAGGCCACAAGCAGTTCCGCAGAACCGAGTGTTCACGAAAAGGCTTGGGAGAATTTCTATTTACGTACTTGAAACTGTCAGAATACATTTTCACCATACAAACTGTAATTTCTTCGTAATCAGTGTTGATTACGTAGGGATTTATTACTGGCGGTTCATAGTAAAAGCTGCCACAACCTCCCAGACACAATGGGTAAAATTCAGCTCTTAGTTTCCAATCATCGTACTTCAACGTGTTTGTTCGCTTAAAGAATAATGCCTTTTTTTCTTCAGTAATGTCAAATGCAACATGAACACACATTTCACGACACTCTTGTACGCGGTATGTGTCGTGCATTAATTTATCAACCAAAATTTTGTTATCATCTTGCTGTCCAATGTTTTGCAGTAATATAAATGCCGACATTTCTCCAATTTTCGTACGAAAGGATCGTATAAAGTTGTCGCCAAATTCTTGAAATTCATTACAAAATACAGTTTTATTATGTTTTTGCTGAAGGCAATCCGAAAAACGAAACGGGACTGTCTGAGACCATAGTCTAAATGTCTCGCTTTGGGGCATTTGGTAAACGGCCTCATCCACGGCACTTTTGTAAGACTTTAATAAATTACTCCAAGAATGATCACAATATATGGCGTGCTCTGGCTCAGCCAATATTTCATTATTAGTTAAGGCACCCTCTCTTGGACTACACACAAGAATGATCAATTCTACCCGTTCAATAGTCGAAGGTGACATAGTAATTGCACAAAAATCCTTGTAGTTTTCAAGGACGGATAAACCTTTTAATGAAAATTCGCCTAATTGTCGAATTTTTGGGATACCTGGTAAAACTGGATTCCTTTGAGGCCTTATTACACTAAATGTGTCAGACAAAATTTGGTAACCGTCAATTCTTTCTACAATGTTTCTTTCAGGTTCCATTTTTAACCATTTAAGTTTTGAGCTTTATTTATTTTCAAACTTAATTACAAACACGTCAGCCGCACAGGCAAAGAACTAAACGAACTTTGCTTCACTATGTATCCATATGAATTTTTAATGTTTTTGCCCACCGCTTCACAATTTTAAAGGCAATAGGCCCAAACTCGCTCTCCCAAGAGTCCAGATTTGGGGCAATTTTCCTAGTGAAGGTCTTGCGAATAGCGTCCGTCCGGCTCTCCTTATTAGCAAATTAACAACAAATTATTGCAGTTGTTGCATAACTTTGAACTTGTAAATTATTTTAAAGTTTGTTTACCATTTTACTGCCAACATACTTCCAGACAAACTTTTCATTACCACCACATCTTGCAGATGTGAAATATTGCTTCAAATTGAAAACAATCGCTTTCTCAAGAGGAGTCTTCTTTCTTGTACTTGGCTGTGATTTTTAAATTAAAAAGGTGGATGCATTTATGAATCATGTTTTCTGTTGTTTTAATCTGTTACCTTATAGATCGATTTAAAATACTTGGCGACTTTAATGTCTTCAGATTTTTGTTTCGCTAGTTGCAAAATTTGCAAGTCTAATACACGGGGATTTTTACTTCGAAGCAATTTTTGAAAGTGTACGCTCAATTTTTTAGGATTCCTTACACCAATTTTACTCTGCAAACAAATAAATACTAATGTAAAAAGCCATTTAAAACAAAACAGCCAAACCAAGAGTGCAATTTTTGACCGCCGATTACCTGCAAGTCACGGTTCATAGCTGTCCAAATTAATCTATTATGCAAATAAATATTTTTGACATAGTACTCAAGGATGGCAGAGTTTTGTTTAGATGAAAAGGATTGTCGTTTTTTAATGACTTGACCCGTGCCTTGAACCAAAAATTTTCAATACAATTAACTTATTTCTAGAGAAAATATTAAATTTAATTGGGTAGTTGCTCGCTTACCCCTGGCAAATGAATATTCCAGACTCCTAACATTTGACTTACTTACATCTTCTTCAGTCAACAAACTTGGCTGGGTAGAATCTGATTCATTGCAAACTTTAATGTCAGGAGCTTTTTTCCACTTAAATATTTGAAAAAATTACAAACTCAAATAAACAATTAGAAACCGGCAAATGTTTGAAATTATATTATTGGCACATGACGCATATAAAAAATACATTTTGTAATGTTTGCTGACTAAACACTTTTTCCAGTCCTTTATTTACAAACTGCAACAAGTTTCCAAACATTGCTTTAACGATACGTAAAAATGATATGTGCAGTTCCCCTATAGAAACCATAAATTTGGTTTTCACCATTTACTATATATTCACTTAGTTAGAAATACACTCTAATTTACGCCAACTTACGCAATTGTATATCTTCTAAGTTGTCCGCCCTTGTTGTGTGGGATATCCCTGAGCTTGGGTATTCCTTTCTAGTCTCGATGACGTCAATGCTGGGCTTTCAGGGCTTCCCAGGTAAAAAGAGGCTGTTCGTAAAACCAAAAGTTTGGTGGTATATGTTCAATAATCGAAGTATTTTATTGCTGTTCTCTGTTTGAATTTCATGTTTAGACGCTACAACAATATTCAACTTAAACAGTTTTTTGTGTTGCCTTTAGCCCAGTTCTTTCATTTTTGTCATTAAACTTTTTGAAGAAATTGCACTTGGCCAATAGTTGTTCCACAGCAATTACTGGTTCCTAATTTTAGAGTAGTATAATTTTCTTAATACGTCATTAGCTGTTGGAAGATTGTATTTCAAAGCCAGTAAAAAGTTCATATCAATTTCATCGTCAATTTATTATGTTTAACTGCTTAAGACGACAGGAATATTTGTGGACTTAATATTATATGTGCTGCTTGTTTGCACAAGTGTCTAACTGATTTCGCTTTTATGCAGCATGAAAAAAATGCCATGCATACATTTAGTGCTTTTCGTTTTTCGTCCATTCAGCCATGAAGTTATATTAAAAATTTTGTCCTTTGACCGTTGAATATTGTAAGAGAAAGCAGGCAGCAGTAAACAATTAGGTTATACTGTAATTTAAATAAAACTTCACATATGGACAGAATTTACCAGCACAACAATCACAACAAGTATGATAAATTAATTTTTCTTATATTTTAATTTCTTAGAAAGTACAAATTTTAATGTAACAAAACTAAAATGCTCTCAAAATTTATGGATAGTCATTCAACTCATAGGTACCCAACGTCTCTTGAAACACCTGGCTAAAAATTGAGCGTCTAATGCACTTTTTGTACAATAAACTTTTGGACACAACTACGCGAATCTTAGTTCCTGCAAACACAAAACATGCAAAGTTAAGTTTGTAACTGACAAGTTTTATGTAAAATTCTACAAACAAATTCTTACCACGTAATTCTGGTTTTGTGACGTTGATGTTATGCAGTGGATAAAATGTCAGTTCAGAGAGCATTTTAAAAGCCAGTAAAATTGTTTCATAATTCAGTTGGTTATTAACAGGAAAATATATCTTTTTTAAACAAGGCATCCATTTACTTAGAATCATTAATTCTGACTGATCACAAACTCGACCAAAGCAAAATTCCTTCATCCTTTGATTACAAAATCCTTTCATAAAGCCCCTGTCAAGTTGTTGCATCCTATTTGATGCAATTCGTTGGTGTTTACAATCCATGTGCTCAATGATTAACACATTTAAGTTTGGCAGGAATTTCATGAAAGACATATCTGAAAACACGTGTTCAGTTATTCTCAACGACGCAAGGTGAAGTAGAGGTGATTGAAATACACGTTGCGCATTGAATCCAGTCGAATTACGAAACGCGTAGAGATGTCTAAGGGAACCACCAATTTTGATTAGCAAGGATCGAAATGCTACGTCTAGGGAAATATTGCCTAAGTCAATTGTTAAGCATTTGAGGTCTGAACTTCCATCAAATGTTGAAATAAGTTCCGAAACTGCAAAAGATATTTCCTGGCGAGCATCACAATCCCTATAACACGAAAAGTGTTTTTGGTATCCATAAGTCGTTTAGATTTGTTTCATTTTATTTATATTTGAACATACATTCCAATCGTATCCAGTATTTGTAATCGAAATTTATCGGCATGCTGCTCTCTAGCGCTAGCAACTGCTAACAAAATACCGCTATAATTAAATGGAGTCTCATCACCGCAGTTTAATAGATGCAAATTCTGAAAATAAAGGATTATGTTATTAGTAATAAAAAATATTTATACAAAATTCTTATTTGTAGCGCATTAGTGCAAACCTTAATATTTGAGAACGGCTTAATAAAACCATTATTTGTAAATGGTAGACCATTTCCATGTATTCCAAGCACTAAAGTTGAAAGGTTTGGATGAAGACGGAAACATGGTTTGCTTCTTGAATAATCATTAAACACTTGAGGTAAGACGGTATTGTTGAAAAACTTTAGAGTAGTTAAATTTGGTAGGTCTCCAAACAGTACAAATATAATTGTATCACAAGAATAAAATGTGCACATGCAAATTTCTAATTGCTGAATGGTGTACCTCTGCATGTTTAATAATGTTGGCAACCAAAAGCTACTCTCGGATATGTCACTAAGCAGTTCATCTACTTTAAATCTTTTATATGGATATTTCCAAAGTTGAAGTAATTCGTTGTCCCAATTTTCAAGCATTTCGTTCCATTGAATAATACATGTGTTGTTGCGCCAGGTTTGCAGCGATACTTTGTACCATTTTTTTGACACTAAGCGGACCACCGCTAGTGTTTTTGGAGAGCAGAACTTGAAAACATTTTGTAAAATCTAAACCAAAATAATATTGCATTGATATGGTGGTTTGAACTTGTTTGGTGCATTAAAAAAGGTTAACTTACAACGTCATTCATCAAAGCAAGTTTTTTGTCCATTTTATTACACCACAATTGTTACCGTTTTTTTAAAAACAACAGATATGAAAATTTCGTAACAAAAATTTGCCTAATAAATGTATTAAATTTTTAAAGTAGTATCTCAACAAATTATGGTTTTAAACAGAGATGGTAAGTCGTTATAAGCTGAATTTATACTCATTAACTATAGATATTTATAATAATGTTTAATACATTTAAAACTTTAAGCTGTTTGTTTCTCAAAATATGTTTTTGCCTAACCAACTTTACTTAAAGTGGGCTGGGTACAATTTATCCGGAGTTTAAATAAATAATTCACCCTATCGTTCAACTGGATAACTTGCCAATCTTGGTTTGTCAAGAAACTGTCCTTTTTATGGTTCTTGACCAAGCCAAAGCTTGCATTTTCCCCGTATATTTTTTAAAGGTTCAGCACATTTGCAGTATCCAAACGGAAAATTAAAAGCACGTGTTTCATATGGAACACACGTAGCAAATTGAACACAATAAATGGGATTCTTCTCTGTTTGTGGATCAATAGTGCACATGCTGTCAGCTCGGCTACGGCACTCCCGATAGTATGGATCATATGTATAATAAACAAAATTCTCAACATCCTTATCACAAAGACAACGTCTGGATTTGCACACCAAATCCCTCATGCATTCTTTTGTGTCGAAACACTCCTCCGTATAACCTTTTCCAAATTGCTTTCCGTCAGTCACATAGTTGGTTTTTGATTTTGAGTTTTTTCCATAGCAGCCTTCAGCAGGATAGTGGGATAATAGTAATTTGCTAAAATACAGCAACATTATCATTGGGTTTGCCTTCCCATGCGGCGTCATTTTGTTAACTGCAACAAGAAAATTTAAATTAGCGTAACATCTTTACAGAGGGTTTGCTCATACCCATGTCAAAAGTTGCAATTTGGTCACAATGGTCTTGGATATCAGTGCAAACCAATATTCTGCCCTCATATGGGCACTTCACATAAAAAAGCTACACGGCAATTCCAAACTAAGCAAAAGTTGATATGCAGATAAGCAGACCATCTGTAATATAATTATTTTGCTTAGTAACACAAGCAAGACAGTAATATCACAAAAAACATACCTGAATAATATAGCAATTAATAAAGAAAACTATTCAATGATCGAAATTAGGAGCCACAGTAAATGATTCAACTAGTTTATTCTCTCCAGACTAAGTTTCTCAATTTTTCCAAATCCACCATTTCCGTCTAGAGAAAAGGGCTTATTAGGTTCTGGATATTTAATAGAAATTTGAAGGTCTGGAAAATAAAATAAGATATTAGCATATAAATTGTTGTAATAATGTTAAATGTATTTAAATACAAGAATTTCACTTACTTTCTTTGTGCTTAAAGCTTTCCTGTTTTAAAACAACTCCTAAGACTGGACAAAGTGAAATGTTGGTCAACAGTGGAAAGCCTTCAAGAATTGCGTCGACACTTGTGCTTGCGTAATGCGTTAATTCAAGAGATTTAATAAGTGGCATCAACTGGTTTAACAACCTCATTTGTTTATTTTCGACAAAGTATCCATAGTGAAATTCTTTCAAGGACGGCGAAATAACGCCTGACATTGAGGAATTGCCAGACCGAGAAAATATGTCTGATTCATTCACCAAAGGAACATCAGTGACAAGGGAAGTGTTACTTGATGCATCAGCGATATGCAAAACTTCAAGTTTTGGCATATACCGTACAAAACTGAGGTCGTAGAATATATTGTCCGTTACTCTTAAAATTTTCAACCTTTCAAAACGCGACCCGCAAAAATATTCCGGATGAATCAACGGCTCAAGATGTCGACCCCGATACAAATCAATATATTGTAGCGATTTTGCTGAATTTAGTAAAACAGCAGCAATAAGTTCACTATCCGAAGTCCTCCCAACATCAATGGAAAGTTTTGTCAATTGTATGTTATGGTCAAAGGTTGAAAATAGTTGCGCAGCTTCCAGCGGTAAGGCATCTTCCCTTTCTATATTTCTAAATATACAACAAATTTATTAATCACTGCACTCCGCACTATCTTTTATGTGTAAACTGAATTATTAGACAACGAACGCTTCAATAATATCCAAGGTTTTCAGACAACACTTTGAGACATCTGATTTTCGAATGGCTATCAATCCATTCAGCATGGGGGTGAGATCGTGAGGAAATACTTCGTTCTGCCTGAAAATGTTCGGTCTTGTCCGAAGTGTTAAATGCTGTAACATTATTCATTTAAGTAAATAATAGCTTAATTGCATTTAAAATACTCTAGTAATTTGCATTACCTTTAGTTCGGGAAACGTAGTTAGAAATAGGTCGTAATTTAGTGGCAATCCGTTTAAATGAACTTCTAGCACCAATGTGTGGACTTTTGAATGAACAGGTTTTGTTATACTTGCTACAGGAATGTTGTGAAAGGCACTTTCCATTATAAAATTTTTTTCAAACTTAAACGTTTCCAAATTCGGCAAGTCGCAAAACAGCATACTTCTAAGTACTTCCATGTCGCGAATCACAAAAGAAGTGATTTCAAGATGCTGGATTGTATATCTGTTAATGTTTATTAACGTATGCAACCAAAAGCCGCTCATTGCAATACTCCCGTAGTTTCCGTTTGCAAGAAAGGATTGAAACGGATATTGTGATAGGCGATACTGCTCGTTATTTGCTGTTAGACATTCTTTTAAATCAAAACATTTTGCTTTTTTTCTCCAAATCGCTAATGAAATGTCATGCCATTTATGGCAAACTAGACGAGCATTTTTAAGAGTTTCGAATGGGCAGAATTGAAATACTGTTCCAAGAATCTATGCAAAAAACTTTATAATTAGCTTGTATTTATGCTTAGCTTTTATCTTTAAACAACATCTGACTTACCATATGGTTTTCCAAAGGGAATGTTAGCCTAGAATTTGCCATTTCTTGATAAATAATGTGTAATCTACTTTTTCAAGTCTATATCAGTGCAGGGGAAAGGTACTCGTTTGCGGTAAAAGTATCGGTATGCGGTATTTTTGCTGTTCAGTTTAGGTACAGATGGTGGGTACAAAGAAGTATGCATTAGCGGTAGCGGTTCGGTATTCGGTACAATAAATAAATTTTGGTAGCGTAGTTTGTTTGCGGTATTGACATTTTTCTCGAAAAAAACACAAAATTTTTAATAACGAATATGCATACTCGAAAGATATTAATAATAAAAGTCCACATGTTCATATTTATTAGTTTGAATGCATTTTTTCTAAAAACAGGTGCACCTTGCTGGAAATTATTAGCACCAGAAATATGTTACAAATGTCTTCGGTACCGGTAGCGGTCTTTTGTAACATGTTATATTTTTGGGCGGTATAAGTTTAAGTCGAAAGTACAAATATGCTGCTTTTACCGAAACTGCGGTACAATTGTACCTTGGTACGTACCGCATCCCCTGCACTGGCCAGTATCACGATATATTCTTTTGTTTTATTGAATTTTTATTGGCAACAATAAACTCTTTATTTGATTGATATTATCAAACCTTAAGCTGTGATAATTTCGAGTTAAAAAATTTGTGCAGTTGTTTGGCAATGCTCAAAACACTCGAACTGTGTGTTAAGAAAAAGATATTTTTGAAATTAGAAAGACGAACCGCTTGGTACATTTAATAAATATCACTACGAGAAGGATGTTTTAAGTACGTAGGAATAATTTTTTCATCACATTATATTCTTTAAATGGCCATGGAAAAGCAGACTAAAAACCGTTGAAAGTTAAGTAAGGATATTCAATATCTCAGGCAGAATATTTATTAATAAAACATTTAAAAATTTTAAAATGACAATTTTCAAATGATTTGAAACTGATCATTTCCATTCAAAATTGAAATTGTTTGTACACTATTTTTCCCACTTTTTCCACGATCCGCAGTCCGGTTTTCAGACTCTGCAACAAACTGTAGCATTTTTGTTACTGCATCAGTTCCAACTTCCTCTTTGACACTCTCAACCCAGTCGTATATATTGGGCCGAATTTTATCCAGGTAAAATTTTTTCAAAACATAAACTTTCTTTGGATCAGGCTGCAGTACACAAGAGTTGACATTAGTTCGTGGCTCCGGATCCACCGTATCTTTTGTCTGAATGCATCCGCCAGATTTTTCATTGAAGAGAAGATCATCGTGGATTAATCCAGTCAATGAACATTCAGTTGTTTTTGTCCAATTTCCCTGTAAATTTATAAAGGAATTTCTTCAAGATTTCTTTTATAATCAATGCCATTTAATCAAATTTCTAAAACGTTGCTCACCAGTAGCACTGCTGCACGGCGAAACATATCAGTCACCGACGAGGATTCCACACAACTCTTGAAAAGAGCAAGCGCTTTAGACAACTCAATTGAGGATTTGTGTTCTAATGGTTTAAAATAACTTGTTTGGTTGTACTGATTTTAATTTTTAACAGTTTTGTATACTATCACGCTGGGCTTACGGTTAAAGTCAAACACCCGGTTGTGAATCAAAGCAGGGTTCCTGGAGTTAGTCCCAATATTCTCATTGAATGGTCGTTTCAACAGTTCCGTGATTAAACCTTCAGATTTGGTGTTTTCAACAAGATTCGTTTGTTCTTGAGAAGAATTGCGTTCCTCGTCACTAACGACAGTATGACATTGTGGATCATTGACATTGTTCACGCTAATATTATTATGCTTTTCGAAAGAATTATACGTTAGGTCTGTTTCTTGTAAGTTTGAAGAATATCTCTCAGCCACTACCACATTGGTTTCTAAGGACTGTCGCTGAATTTCTTCAGTAACTTCCTTTAAAATGCTCTCAATGACGCCCTCCAAAATTTGTTCGCAAGTTTTACTAATACTTTCGTTTAATACACCCAAGTCCTTCGGTATTAATAAAGTAGGAGACAAAGCTTCCTGAAATTGGTTTGAGTCACACAACTTTGGAGAAGTGTTAGTTGATACCGGCCCTACAATGCTCGCTAATACTGAACTGCTGCCGTCACAATCGACACCTAAAAGTTATAAAATCATGATATCAGGAACTAAAATAACATAATATCCAGGATATTGAATCGTATGTTATACTCCTACCCTTAGTATCACTAGCCGTTTGCACTAATTGGTTGATCTTTGAAGTTTCATCTATCCGGTTGATATTATCTGAGTTTTTAAGGATATGATCTGCAAATTTAAATCAAACTAAATCCAAGCCTTGTTTGAAAACAATGTGCATTGTTTTATCTAAGCCAACCTTACCGTCAGTAAAATATACCACGTATTGTGACAAATCTGAAGGGAATTCCATATTCTCAGCAGAGTCCTCAATTAAATTTTCGCTATAAACTTGTATCATAAATTTTTTCGAAAACGCTTCAAAACAAGTACGATTTTCAGATTTATTAATATTTCCAACTTTGACGACAAAAAAGTTTGGGACTCTTATTATTTCAGCAACAATTTTCCACATAATAGCATCTCCTGCCACCTCACCTCCACAGTCCTACAGCACGCAAGCAATTTAATTCAATATGATAACAATGCACCTTGTTTATTTAAATACCTTAACTACACCTATTAAAAACTCCCGCTTCTGAACAACTAAGTGTTCCACATTTTCTGTTTCCGCCATTAAAAAATAAAACACGATCGGATTATTATCTTTTACAAATATTTGTCTAAGTGGATCGTCATTTGCTTCAATGTTTATCATTGGAACATTTTTGATTTTTTCACCACATGAGTTGTCCTATGAAGTGTAAAAAGATACGTAAATAGGTAACCTATCCTTGTGCAACTATTTACTTTAAAATTACGTACTTGCTTGTTAAACTTACAACTGAGTTTACCACATTTAATAATCGTTTCCCTTGTAGTGAAAATGGAACTTCACGTAAAGCTTGTCTTTTAAGACTCTGCCTTGGGCTCTCCTGCGACTCACCTACTGACTAGGGCGGACACAAAATTTTAAGTTGTAATGGTTAAAGTTTTAAGTTTCAATTTTCCTAATTATAAAACTTACCTCTGCAGGCTGGTAAGTGTTCGTTTGAATTGTAGTGGACGAGTTGGGGGTAAGTTTAGTTTGGGAACCACTATGAACGAAATAATCAATTTTTAGTTGACCGCGGTACTTTCTCTGTGAATACAAGCATGAAAGTTTATTCCTTCTTTGGCGCTGGCGCATCATAATGTTGCTCCAATTGTTTTGAAAATGCTTAAATAATTCTTCCACTTTTAGTCTCTTAATGGCATCCTATTAGTTAAATAAATCAATATTGCAGTTAAATTTGTCTTTAAAAAAGATTTGTATATAGAATTTGCTATTGGTTCCATACAAAAATTCCAAATCTTGTCCGGATTTGCTTCCAAGTTGAAATACTTGTAAACTTTGCAGCTTTATCTAGCTCATTTTCCACTATATAGTCCCCTATTTTATCCTCAACATACTGCGTAATCACAGAATTTTCGTTTCGGTCAAAAGTTCTACATAATTCAAAACAGTTATTTTAAACATTCTGTTGCAAATGTTTAATACATTGGACGTTAATAATATATTTTCAACAAACTTGGAATACAATGATGACTGCATTTTATGATTTATTAGAATCATGCTCGCCGTTTTGAGGTCTAGGTCTCTTAGCTAGTATATAAATAGAACTCGAAAATATTTGTTAGAAACTGAATTTTAAAGGTACTCTAATGATAACTTTAATTCATATGCCCGTACAAGTGTTCCATAGCCAATTTTTTAATATTGTCAGAATACATTCCAGGACAAACACGTTCATGGGCATAAAGTTCATATTTGCGTATGAACTTTCTAGTGCATTTTGCGCGGCATTGAAAACCGATACCCACGGTGGATTCTTTGCTGCAGTTTAGTAAATTTTCATGAATTGTTAAAGTTCGAGGAGTTGTAAAGTGCAATAAACAACGCAAACACTGATAAGGACCTTCAATATGTACTTCCGTCAAATGCCGTCTAAATCCACCTGGAGTCGTGTATGTTTTTGTACAAAACCCTATTGGACATTTCCAGTTGATATGAGGAAATCTGCGCTTCCGGCTTTCCATTCTGAAAAACAAAATAACTACCAAATTAGTTTTTATTTCTCTTTCATATTAATTAACAGGAATTGAAGTTACAGTCATTTACGATTCAAGCAACCCTAGAATTCAAATATACTCTCTACAAGCAACTATTAGTTATGAACTATACTCAAACCCTCAAAATTGCATAACAGAGTAAACTATAGAATCAGAATAAACTCTTATTTATGTTAAAGTTTTCTTAAATCGAAATATTCAAAATAAAATAAAAAATATATTAAAAAAGCATAGCCAAGTTCATGATAAATCACGAATTACTTTTGACAAGCACGGATGCAATTCGTGCTTGTGCTTGTCGCTGATTAAAGGTTTAAAACTGACCTCCACAACAACCTTTATGCCTTCAATACAAGTATTTTGATTAACATCTTTAAAGACGGCGCAAAACTTGGGTAGAAATTTATTTATATAAGCTTTACTCTATTTTTTAAGCAAAAAGTAGCATCGTCGATTATATGTTGAAAAAAGTTTACTGAATTTGCACACCACTTAACCGGTAATTCAAGCATCCTATATAGGTAATTAAAACATTGTGCCAAAGTATTCTCTCAAAAAAAGAAAGGTTGACAACTATACACACAACCCTAAAGAAATTTAATATTGTACACAACAAGTCTTCGTCAAAATTGCAAACTGTAATCGTGCAGCAAGAAAAAAATATTAAACAAGTGTTTCTCCTATCCTTGCAACCAGCCTTTAAGTTTCTATCCGCCATTTCTTTATTTAGATTTTGGACTGCTATCCAATCTTCCATTTTCATATATCACCGTGTTACAGTAATTTCGCTTCCCTGGTATCGCAGTGCCCGCAAGTATTGCTGATACCTGGTGACGTGGTGTCTAGTTTCCTGTTGCTACTCGGAATCCGGTTTCAATTAATCCAGGGAACTATCCATCTCCAGACGCAACACTTGAAAAGAAATCAATAATGTTTTCCTACAAGTATTTTGTTATGCTGGTGAAAAAGGCTGTAAAATCGTTGCTAAATTGTTTATGGAAAAATTAAATTGAAGTAAGTATTGAGTTTACCTAATACATCAGCTGTATACACAAGCTTCATGCAAAGACATCAAATAAAATTCTTCTCTCCAAAAATTCTCTCTACACTAAGCCATGTTAATCGTTATACACACAGCCCTTCAAACGTTATATAAAATCAAGTGTTCCCCGTGTTATGATCACGTAAGAGTTTTACACGCAAACCTACTGAAATTTTTTTTGTCCAAATGTTCCCTCAAAACAGAGCCAGGATGATCATTATACACCCAAGCCAACCGAAAATATACAAAATAAAGTGTTTCGCGTGGTTTGCCCCTGTAAGGAGTTTAAATGCAATCCTACAAATAAAATATGAAAGCATATGTCCACGAGTTTTGACTATGTACTAAGTGTAAAATAAAACGGCAAATCCCAGCTATCCTTCCATGTATTAATCATACATACGTTCATATACTAGGCTAGAACAATTGGTTACAAAAACCAATGTGCACCCTTAAATGTATTTATGTAGACTTGGTGATGGCTGGCTGGAACACATTAATCAAAATATCATACGAGCATACAATTATCGTTATGATATAAGACTTAGCAGTATATGCATGAATTAAACAAATGCAAGCATTGTTGCTACCAGACTGATCAGCTGTGCACACGAGCTTCATACATATGTAAATACAACAATTCTGCTGTCTAAATGTTCCCTCTAAACTGAGCCAGGTTGATCATTAAACAAACAACCCTACAGAAAAATTTAAAATCAAGTGTTCCGTGAGTTATGCCCACGTCAAGAGTTTTACATACAATCCTAAACACAAAAACTTTCTTATCAAGTGTTCTCTCAAAACAGAGCCATATAGACCATTGTGGCTGGATGAGCTAGAACACGTGAGTCAAGAATTCATACAACCATAAATTTATCTCTATGATTTAAGGCTTTGTTGTCAATGCGAGAATTGAATAAATGCAAGCATTGAGTTTAATAGACTTATCAGCTTTACACACAAGCTTCATACATATGTATGAACAAAATATATTCTTATCAAGTGTATCCTCTTAACCGGTCCAGGTTAACCAATATAAGCACAACCCCACAGACAAAATGTAAAATCAATTGTTCCATGAGTTATTGCCACGTCACGGGGTTTACATGCAATCCTACAAATAAAATAAGAAAGCACATGTGCCACGTGCTATGCCTACGTCATGAGTTTTAAACGTAACCGTAGCTCCCAGCTATCCTTCAAATGCATAATCTAGACCTTCATAAAATAGGCTGGAACACCTGGTTAGCAAAACCAGAGTACACACTTACATTTATATTGGTAAACGTGGTGATGGTTGGCTGGAACACATGACTCGAGAAATCATACAAGCATAAAATTTATTGTTATGATAGAAGGTTACGTTGCTTATGCAAAAATTGAATGATATAAAGTTTTGCGTTTACTAAATACATCCGCTATATACACAAGTTACATACAAATGTAACAAATTTCTTCTGTCCAAGTGTTCCCTCAAAACTGAGCCAGGTTGACCATTATACACACAACACTACAAATAAAATAACAAATCGAGTGTTCCGTGAGTTAAGGCTACGTCAAGAATTTTACATGCATTCCTGCAAAAATAATAGATATTAAGTCTTTCAGTTAAGCATTGCATACGTAATAATCTTATAACGCAATACTGCATCCGGTTTATTGAAATATTTTGATTATTTCATATATTTGCCAACAAATATTTCATTTCTATTTGGTATTTATTTATTTAGCCTC
>JAHZNG010003035.1:0-17233 GCA_027744375.1 Orchesellides sinensis
AAATTTTAGATTGTTTTATAAATTTACGTCTTGTTCACATGGTCTGAAGTATTGTAAAGTATACAGGTATTTCTCCGAAGTGGAAAATGAGTTGTTTGCATCTTGTACTCTATTTCGGTACACAGTGGGAGGAGTTTTTTGGGCTCGGCAAAATTTGATATAGTCTTTTCCTAATGGAAACGAACAAATCAATAAGGAATATAGTTATAAATAGGGTGAATCATTTTATTAAATTAACCTAATCCTAATTAAATTCCTAAACTTACCTGTTATCTTCTTACATGTGCGGTTCTTCTCTGCGTAAATATTAATGCACTCAGTAAGGCACGAAGCCACAGAGTAAAATTTTAACTTACGCAATTTCATCTCCTTATCTTGTGGCAGGTAACACCCTTGTTTTCCCTCATGAACTAAAGAATTTTTGAACATACTAGGCTCTAGTTGGATTTCGATTTCTGTTGCCATGCTATAAACCAAATTTGACCTAAACATACAGCCCTTTTCCTCGAACTTGTAGATAGATGAAAAGGCAACAACAGAGTAAAGAGTCAGCTGCTGGATTGATTTGCCTATCAGGAGAGCATTTGATTTTTATTGACATCTCATCAGCCTATCAGAGTAGCGGATAGATCACATGACAGCGAAAGAGGCAATTATATTTTAACCCATCTACGAAACCCTGTCGAGGGAAAGAGCTGAACAACCGGTACTCTGCTCATCTGTTTCACGTCGGAAATTGTAACATCTGGCTCTGTACCAACAAACATGACGCTATTTGGCCGAATAGCCATTCCATACTCCATAAGGCCTTTTTCCATATTTCGCATGGCTGCTGTTGTCGCTAAAAATATTCAATTATCGCTGACTTTACAAATGAATCTTTACCAAAAGTTTGTTAGTTGTTTTTACAAATAATTACCCAAAATAAAAGCGGAATCTTGTTGAATACACAACAATGCCCGTGGTTGAGTCTGATTTTGACGAATAGCAAGCGACAAGGCAACTCATTTCCAGACCAAATGCATGTAATATCATATCTACAATTATGCGATGCCTTTGACCAAAATCGGTTTACTTTTCTTGAGTTCGTGATATTTGCATATGCTTCCCTTAATCTATCGCATATTTGTAACGATTTTAGGATAAAATCATTCCAAAAATCTTCTTTTCCATCGGCGTCAAGCAACTTTTCTCCAATTTGTCCAATAAAACTTAGGACTGCCAGGCAAGTCTCTCTCTCTCTCTCTCCCATAGTTGTCTGTTGTTCTTCGCATTTATGAATTTTATTTAGGACGTTGAACTCTTTAGGATAATCATACGGCCGTCGGTACTGGACTAGACTGACCATTTTTATTTCAATCGGACAAGTATGCTTCTAACATAAATCCTAAATATATAGATGTAGTTGGATACATGTATTTATAAACGTGAAACAAAGCATATAATAAATTAGCGAATTCGAAATCAGAGTTCAAGCCATGTGGAGTCAACTCCGACTTCAAATTCTTGTGATAGCTCACGTCCAAATACAGTGGTGTGTTGCGGGAAAACGTTGAACTCTTCAGAATAATCATACGGCCGTCGGTACTGGACTAGACTGACCATTTTTATTTCAATCGGACAAGTATGCTTCTAACATAAATCCTGAATATATAGATGTAGTTGGATACATGTATTTATAAACGTGAAATAAAGCATATAATTAATTAGCGTATTCGAAATCAGAGTTCAAGCCATGTGAAGTCAACTCCGACTTCAAATTCTTTAGATGGCTCACGTCCATATACAGTGGTGTGTTGCGGGAAAGCCGCTAGCATATTTGGAATCTACGCAGTGATACTACAATACATTAGCAGTTGCATGATCTGGGGGCTCTTTCCCCGATTGGCTCCTATAGGGAGTATACTTACATTTTGGGCCACTTAGTTTGCGGAGTGAAGTAGGTCTATGCACTATATGAATCTCTGTGAAACACTAATATCAGTTCATTAAATAGCTATCTCAAAATATCGCAGAGAACTAAAATGTAAGCGTACAAAGTTAGAAGCCATTTCCTACGTGGGGTCCGAATTCTAGTTATGGAACCAATTTTCAGCGATTCCCTCGGTCCGGTTTTGGACGATGAAATCCAATCATCTCCAAAATCATTCTCCTGATTAAGGTGAAAATCACCGAAACGTCGAGTATATCACGTCCTCACACAAAGCTAATGGTAAAGCATAGGCAACCGCAACCTCACACGAAGTCTATGGAAAAGCATAGGCACCCCCCCACTTAATATGGGAGAGGCCCATCGAGACCCTCTTTTCGGCGGTATTTCCGGCGTCGACCTCCAACCGAGGCGCGGACGGGAGGCACGGGAAAAGAGAGTCTTACGTGTAGGCTCCCTGCATAATGCCGGATCCGGCCCTTCATCCGAAGGGTGCAGGCTGGCCTTAGGCGAGGGTCTGCCTTTACAAATGGACAACCAACAACAGATCCCACGTCAAATACCATCTCTTATGTCTCTTAGGATCCACTCTCCACCTACTCAACGATCATCAATGGTCTACACCAAAAAGAGACATACACAAGGCGATATTGACCATCAACAAAACATTCATAGTAATCGCCTGCGCATTTTCAAAAGCTATTATAAATATATAAAAACCAAACTGTGCTCCCCTTACCTGATCTTTAGAACACAATAATATTGGTAACTAGTTGACGTAAAACGTTATACTATGGAAGCAGCGAAAGCAGATGCACATATTCACCTACATATTTTTCCACAATTGATACAGTATTTACATAGTTTTCTTAACCATCAAAATACAACATTGAAAACAAAACGTATATGTATAGCTTACCCGAATTAAGTACGCTGACCTGATTTTGATTTTGCTTTTCATCGCTTCCATCCAGACTTTTTAATTTCCTTTAATGGCCCCTTTCTCACATTTCACCGGCGACATTGACTCTTTGTTGTCATTTTCTTCATCAACCTGTTCGAAGGTCGTACATACAAGATATAAATATCTTTCTTGGAGTAGTTTGTTTGAATTCATTTTCACTTGTGATGTCTTTAATGCTATAAGATTTCATTTTTACATTTTTATGTAAGGATTTCTACAACATAAGTTTTCTAGCGTGTACGTACATATTAATTCTATTGTGCTGTATCCTAATAACGTACGATAAAGTAAATGCTTTTCTACTCTTTGTGTGATACATGATGAATTCACACTGAGCCATTTGTGTATGTAATTCCCCATACCTTACTATCATATATGTATTATTTTTGTCATTATTATGGCTTCTGTTTTTTAAACAGAATACGCAGGATTATGAGGCCAGTGTAAGTTTTTTATTGGACGTATTTGTTGAAAACTCAGTACGTATTTTATTTTGCCAAATTCATAATATGGATCATGGTAAACATGAATTTCCTTATTATGTGCATTTTTTTCAGGTTTGGTCTTCATCATTTTTGTACATACTTTTACGATTTTTGCAACACTCGTCACGCGATTTCTGTCGGCATGATTGACAGCTATTCTAGGAAACGCTAATCCGCTCAGCAGCACGATATATATACGAGACTAACTACTACTGATACCGCAGCTTCAAGTGCCTAGTTGGTTTGCCGGCATTAGTTATAAGTTTTGGCCAGAGGATATTACGATAATGGTTATAAATAAACACTTACGGATTTGTTTAGCTGTTGTTTTCAATAAACATTACTGGTAGCATTTTATTAATTCGTTTGTAACATATATATTTCAAGTTAACTACATTAAAATACAACGCAAACTTCATATACAAATTTTAATACTTTCCGCCAGAAATTTAATTTACGGCAAAATTCTAACAGACGAACACACATCAAATTATAAATAACCTATCCAGAGTCCTATTGCCGCAAATATTTCCTCAATCTTCATGCCTGTATTTTCAGAGCTCTTTTCACTTAATTCAGCCACAAGCGTTTGAGGTCGGAACCAGAGCCAGTCACTGCGACCAAAAAATTGACCGTTAGAAAAGTATTCCACTCATGCGTGAAATATGCAAACAAACTGCAATATACGCAATTCATACATTACTGCATTGCAACTCATTTGAATATTTCACGCATGAGTCGAAGACTTTTCTAACGGTCAATTTTTTGGTCGCAGTGACTGGCCCTATTTGGAACGCAATATGATGAAAATTCACATTTTTACCAAATCCTCTATTGTGATTTACCACATCGATGTGCCTCGTTACTCTTTACTTGTCATGAGACTCCAAACAATTCCCCTTATTCTCAGACGCTTCCATGTTTGCAAAAAAAAAGTTTGTAAAAAGATATTTGTGGAATATTCTTTTTCTTTCGGGGTAAAATCCCATCACAGTCGTTATTTCATTCGCCTGATAAAAAAATGGCATTCTGTAGGCAAAACAAATAGTTAAAAGCGGTTTAATAAACCCATTCGTCGTGTAAACCATAGCAAACTGATCAAACCTGAATTTTATTATTTCTTCTGGACAGACAAATCGACAAAGAATAAGCAATTACATATAAAGCTGCCTTACGATGTTATCTAATTGCATGCAAACTGTACAGACATATTTATTTAACGTATGTTGCATTATTTGAGAGTACAATATGTACAAACACATGCAGGAAGACTACAACAAAGAAACGTTAGAAGTGCAAGAAATGTTGTGATAATTTTAAAATCAAAAGTTATTAATAATTTCTAAGGACTCGTTATTATATGCATAAAAAATTACAGTAGGTAACAATGAGCTAGGGATATATGAATGTATATTTTAAGCATGTTCCAATTTTTACATCCCGGTTTATAATTACAAGCAAACACATTCTCCACATTAGGTATACAAAACCTGCACTTCAATTTCTAGAGTATTTATTGAATAAATGGCCCCTTATCCTTTTACGATTTGTTCATTCACTGAATATATTTACTTTCTCCTTTAAATTTATAAAACAAACTCATGTATAATTGTCAAATATTTAAACTGCGGTGTACTAAGTGAAGGACCATATTTATATAGAGCGTTAGTAAACAACGTTTCACACAACCTTTGTAAAACTCAAAGGAGCTACCTGAAGGCTGGAAACCTATATTTAATGTATCAAAAATATTGAAAACCTACACCAAGAATATGAGCGGAGCTGTAGTCAGAGTATTACTTGTAGCAGATATTGTAAGTTTATTTATACATTTAGAATACAATACATGTTTTGCAAATTCAAATATTAAAATAAAATTCAAAATGTTGAATACACAGCTGCGGGCTTTGACAGTCACTGTGAATCTAAATATGGTTTGCGGTGACATATCTGATGTCCTCGTTCATAAACTGGAAGAGATTCTCCTTCCTGGAACGTACATTCGTGTGGATTACTACGCTATCAGTAAAAATCGTTTATTGTAACAAAAAATTCAACCGATGTTTTAAAAATCAAAATTGTAATAACGATATTTTACATTGTAGGGGCGGTAATTGTACGGTGTATTATCATCGGGATAGCCATCAGCGCAACGGATATTTTAATGGCTTTGGGCTTGGAACATATTGCTGCAAAGGTGGAAATAGCATTTAATTTTTTATATTGGAGTATTTCCTTTTTACCAACATTTTCTTATTACAGAAACTACAACTTGCTTGTGGAAGGTGGATTAGGGTGGCTTTGATCTATCTAATTCTTCGAGTTGCCTTTTACGCATACGTTTGGATAAATGAAATGTGGCTTGGATTGGACCGGATGAGTGCTTTCACACCAAAAGCCGATCTGATTTTGCGATCTCTTTTTGTTTCTGGAATGTGTTACGAAATTGTCAAGGTTTTTCAAATCTATGTGGGCTTTGCTGTAAACAAGGATTTGCAACAGGTGAAAGTTATCAACTGGGCTGAAGCTAGAGATTTAAAAAGGAATTAAAATGCTTATATATGGGCTTTCCCATCTTCAATAATCATAAATTGCTTTAAACAATTTTAATGTATTTGTTAAATGAAATGAGAGTTTGCCAATTTTGAACAAAAATTTATGTTGTATTTTGGAGGAAAAATATATGAATATTTACAAATCATTTCCTTCTACCTAATGACCAATTTGTAACAAAACCAAAATAATTAAATAAAGTATCAAAATCATCCAGAGCACAAAAGCTGGTAGCCCTTTCTCAATTTTCATAGCTCTTTCATTTGTTTTAATTTCAGTTGTAAGATCAGAGCTACTGTGTCTGAAATAGAGATGAGTATTTTGCATCCGCCCCAGCCTGCGCCCGCAGGCGCCCAGGCAGATTTGACAGGCGCCTGCGGGCGCCTGCTCATTTAAAAATTTATATATTTTCTTAAATTTTGTGAAATTTTTACCTCGTTGAATGCCAAGTGTATTCAAATTTTACATTTGTTGCATATATTACTATATATTTTGACATTTTTTCGTGTATTTTTAGTCAAATACGTACCAAAATTTACGTCTACACATATCAAACTACAAACGATTACAAAAAATTTAGGTTTTAAAGAATTTTTTGCAGCAGCAGGCGCCCGCGGGCGCCTGCAGGCGGGTTCAGGCGCCTTTGGTAATTGAACAGGCGCAAGCGAGCGCAGGCTCAGGTCAAATTGAGCAGGCGCGGGCGGGCGGAGGCGGAAGGTTTTGAAAAAATACTCATCTCTAGTCTGAAATGCAATTCGATGAAAATTCCAGTCATTCCTAAATCCGCCGTTTTTAGTCTACATGGTGTTGCAGGATCATGTACCTATTTTGAGGTTCAAGCAATCTGTATTTAATCCCGTATGATTTAAATTTTGCCAGAAATTATAGGAATCAAGACCAGTATGAGTACCCATATTTTTGGGGAAGAATCTAATTCTTTCTAAACATAACTTTACTCCTTTCATTCTCAAATGACATTCGCTTAGAAAAAATAGTAAACAATGATTCTTTACTTTTATCAGTCCTATAAATCATTGCAAACTGATCTAAATGAAGTTTTCTCACTCCTATTCTCAACATATAAGGTATAACTGATTGAAAATGATAAGGATTATACTTTATAAGTATTGTTCAAAGGTTTTTATCCAGATATCCGTTGTAACAACAATTCGACCTGGTTATTGGTAATTAAATTCATTTGAAATGCATTTAACCTAAGTTAAGAATACTTCTCTAAAATGCTTCTGCCTGCTTCGTTTCCCCTACGATCTACATATGGCATTAAAACGTCAACAAATGAAGATGGAAAGTTTGGATGTGCCATGGCTGCAATATAGAAAAACATGCTGGACGTATATACATTTCAAAGAAGAATATTAAAGTAAATACCCACAGCATTCAAATACCTGCAATTCTTTCTGTCGATGTTTCAATCTTAAAACTTAGTTCTTGTTCTAAAACAATCGAAAAAGTCACAAATAGAGTAGATGGAGTCATATACGCAAATGTTAATGAAATTGCTACAACTATTACTTCAAATAGTGATACTAGCCAAGCTTCTCTCGTTAGTGGCATTCCTAAGGCTGTAGGATCTAGTTTGCGTTTAAAAACATGTCGACTGTTTAATGTAAGGTAAAAATCACGTATCTATGCCGTACCTTCCACCACAAATATGGATTTACTTACAAGGAGTCCTCACTTACAGTACCCTGGACATTTTTTAAAAAAATTGTACCTACGCATCAGCTTTTAATGCAGAATCGAATGAAAATAAGTTTAGCCCCGAATATGGAAGTACCAATGCAACATAAAAAGGATATTGCAAAACTCCTGTTCGAGAAATTTGAAGAGATATCGACGACGTACGACTTGATTGAAGAGAACGAGGTAGATTTAGGTATAATCTTGGACATTACATTCTACCCTTAAATTTGCTAGTTGTTTTCAGATTAGTTTTAAATTCCAGAAAAAGGCTGAAATAATACGAAGAGTACCAATTTACTATATTTAAATTTATTCCTGAATTTTCAGCCTGTCTGGATTTCTACGACACCGAGTCATCAAATCCATCGCAATATTCGCAGGAATCGCAGACTTGTCATTACTCTCAAAACTTCGTACATGTGAAGCAAAAGGCTAAGATAAACAAGATGATTGACGATCACCCACATTGGAAATTCAAAACAATCAATCGTATGTATCCAAAGTTTAAACATCCGTATTACTACGATGTTTAGAAGCGTCACATTCAAGGTAGAGGAAACAAACTAGAAATCTTCGCTGAAATTAACTCGTATACGCTCAAGCGATTCCTAGAGGCTCTGAAAGAATTTAACCGGTCCATGACTCGGATTTAGCCAGATGGGCACTGCACTGCACGTGCGGCAGAGTTCCCAGCTGTAAGGACCTCCTTTCGTGCAAGCCGACATTGGATTAGGTGTTTTAAAAGAAGAAACAGAATTACCTCAAGAAAAATCACCAAGTTAGTTTCCAAACGAGAGATCGCCAATGAAGCCGATATTTTGAAAAACGCAGAGGATTTTAGATCATCAATGTTACAAATAAAAGCCCTCTATAAACCAGCACAAATTTGGAATACTGACCAGCTAGGGTTTACGTATGAGTTTATGTCAAAGCGTACGTTAGCTAATTGTGGGGAGAAATTTGTCTTTGGATCTGCATTTTCTCCTAAAAATCGTTTGACGCACTCATACACGGTTCAGTATATTATAAATGCCACGGAAAACATTGTCAGAGACGCGTTTGTTTGTTTACAAGAGCCTAGCGGAAAACTAAACTAGGACAAATCGTTACTGACAACATTTTTTGGCCCCAAATTTATGCGTTACATGTAGCAAATCCGGTAAACTAACAAAATCTTATGTAAAGTATTTTGTTCAAAAAATTCTCAATCCCAATTTGCAAGAAAAATACTATATACGTTAGACTCGTGGGGTGGGCATACAGACGAGTCTCTTTATCAGGAGCCTAGGGATAAAGTTGACTTTAGTTTAAAAGTCATTCCGAAGCATTGTACTCCTTACGTGCAGCCACTGGACGTGCATTTCAATTTACAATTAAAGTATTTGGTAAAGAGAATTTATGAGTATGCAAACGTTAATGATTTACAACTTACGTACAGAGACTACGTATTGAAAATACAAAGTTTGTCGCACTTTATCTTTACTTTTTCCCGATTTACGAATATGATAAAATACAGTTTTTGTAAAGCTGGTATCATTAAAAACAACAGAGAGTATTTTGAAAGCGTGAAAGAAGTTTGTTTTCAATTTCGTGGTGGGGAATGCGAAGAAACAAATTGTAATGGTCAAGCTTTTCTTCAATGCAGCTGGTGTCAAACCATTATGTGGTTCGACCACTTTTACTTTGATTACCATGTACATACTTGCAAAGCGGGCATTGCATTGAAATTGACTGTTTTGTTTTTCTGATAGATGTAAATAGATGTTCTCAATGAATTTATATACATACTGTAATGCATTTGATAAAATTTATGTTAAATAAATATTGCTAGTATTGTTTTTATTTCTATATTGATTTATGCAATATGTTTCTTGGTACATTTGGAATGTAATGATACGTAAAAGGGCTTCCGTGCGAATTGGATGAAATAAAGTGTTAAGGTCTAGAATATTAAAACGTCACGACTTTATAAGTGCATAAGGTAAAACAAAATTCAAAACAGTTATTCAAGTTATTTATTAGTGCAGAGCAAATAGATGGTGATTTAAGAAAGACTTTGTTCAACAGCCACTAAACTAGCATTTGACTGTAAACATTCACAGTCGAAGTTACAATTTGTATTATTGGTATAATATGAAATGCATGCATAATACTTACAGGTGCACTTCAAAGCGAATATACAGCCTTTACCTTTGAGTTGGGTTATTATTGGTATAATATGAAATGCATGCATAATACTTACAGGTGCACTTCAAAGCGAATATACAGCCTTTACCTTTGATTTGGGTTCACAGATGGACGAAAATGTAATTGCGTCTTCCCTTGTCAGTTGATCTATCCGCTACTCTGAGGATGATGAGATGTCAATAAAAATTAATTTCTATTCTTATAGGCAGATCAATATAGCATCTGACTCAAACTCTCTTAATTTATTGTTACATTTTCGTCTATTTACAAGAACAACTCGAAGGGAAGGGTTGTAAAGAGGGATTCTGTTCCATTTCGTACTTATTTCCAGATCTTAAAGTTATACTGATAAGACTGGATAACTTTTGGTTGAGTGGCAGGAGTTATGTTGGGTACTTTATACCTTTAAGAGTTTGCTTGTCTCTGTTTGCCCCAACTTTGCAAGCTGCTGTTGCTCCAAATGTAGCAGTGAGCTTGAATGCACTGCTGAGGGAAGTAGTGCTATGCATAACATGTATTATTGGTTCACCTTCTCCAGACGCCCTGGATGTCTAGTTCTCCATGCTGTGTCTCCAAAATAGCAGAACATTTGGGCAAAAGGCTTTGAGAACATAAAAATTCACCCTGTATTTACCTAAAAATGATCTTTTTAACTAAATTTCAAATGATGTGGTAAAACGCAGTGCTTGATAAAATACTACATCACCAGAGTTGCTGGTAGGATTCCCTCCTACATCATTGTTTCGGTCAGATGGTGCTTCAGGTAGTTGAGCTACCTCGTAGTTTTCCTAAAAAAACATTAAAAAAGTAAACCTTATATGCCTTGAACCAGTAAACTGACCTTATCAACCCTACTTCAAATAGTAATTACAATAAACTTACGTTTGAACAAGCGTCATTTTCGGGGTCAGGTCTCGCTTGACTTTCATCGATGATGAGACCACCTGTATCATCCGCCTCCATCACTTCTTCTACACTAACTTCAAAAGTTTCTTTCCTTGTCATATTTGATGAAAAACTATCACTGCTCTCACTTCGAGTTTCAGAAATGTCAGAATTATCAGTTTCTGGAAAGGTAGACAAATCTGAATCAGATATCTTATCACTTTGTTCCATACTAATGCACAAATTAAACTTCAGATGTTTCTCTCACAACTCTAAAACTGGAAATGAACAGCTGAACAGCGTGTTGATTTACGACTGCCTTCCGAAAAATGCACAAACGCTTTTAGTTCGTAATTTGTATCATACAAATCTCATACAAACGTTGTGCTCATTATTCACTGCATGTAAGTATACGTATACGCACGTGCATTTCTACAAGGGATCCAGCAATTAAAGATGATACACGGTATGATACATGATGCTTACTGCAGTACTAGATTATGTCTATGCACTTTCGCTATAAACGAGGGAGCTTGTACCATCAAGTACCCATGAATGAACTACGTAACAGCGTGAAATAAGCTTCATGTACCATTTCATGGCACTTGCTACCAAAAAAAATGCCCATTCCAAAAGCCCCATTTTTTATGTGGTTGAAAAGGGTCGTCTCAACCACATGAAAAAAGGTCTAGCTCGTGAAGCTACCTTTTTTATGTAGTTGAGAAGGGTCGTCTCAATCACATGAAAAAAGGTTTAGCTCGTAAAGCTACCTTTTTTATGTAGTTGAGAAGGGTCGTCTCAACCACATGAAAAATGTCTACCTTTGTAAAGCTACCTTTTTTTCAATAGTTGAGAAGGGTCGTCTCAATCACAAGAAAAAAGGTCTGTATTTCATTAAGTTTGTGACCATGACGTACCATCATGTACCTATGAACCCTTTTGTTATTTATAAAGTCGGCAAGCGCGTGCACGTGTCAAATCACATAAGTGAGCATTCGGCCAGATGTATGTTTTTTTACTGTAATCTTTATACAATTTTTATGGTTTTAATCATCTTATGCATTTTTATTACCAAATCACATCGTTACAACATAGCATACAATGTTACATATTCGTAGATCATTTACAGATTATAAATTATCACACTAAGCGTAAAACTAATATCAGTTTCTTCTTATAATAACAAATTTGTTTAAATTTTATTGATAAAAGTGGTTCATTGATGTCATCCTTTAGTAGATGATATATAATGTTTGGCTACTCCTTTTTTTCCGAAGTTTGTGCTACGTGCTGCAAGGCCACAGTGGCATAGGGAGATGCATACCATGGTGTAACACTAGTCACAAACTTCGGACGCTCACTGGTATGCATGTATCGACTCTACAACAAGTAGGGTTCATGATATCGAAAATGAATATCACAAGCTTGGGGTAAGGTCAGACATGCGTGTGCTTATGCATTGGATTGAAGAGAAAAGAGGAGGCATACTCTTAAATCTTTGTTTTTCCTTTACTACAGCACAGCGCAGATGTCAAAACAAGTGTCTTGTTGCAGTTTGCAGCATCTGTCATTTTACCAGTCAGTAAAGTTCAGTCGTGCTAAGAAGAAGTAACAAAAATTTCTTCTCTTTGTTTCTTAAAGTTAAGTTAGTTACATTAGGGTATTTTGTGCGAAAGGTTACTTTTTTTAAAGTCAGTTAAAAAGGTAATAATTACTAAAATAATAATAATTATTCTAACTCAAGGGATCTAATAAGTGTAACTGTAGGCTCCTAATCAATTGTGTAATAAATAATTTGTTTTAACTAGGTACTGGATTAGTGCGTCATGGATAATCTGCCTTGGATTGACACCTTTGAGTGGCGACGGCCAGTTCGAACTGGCCCCAAACCGGTGGTCTACGCCAAAGAATTTCCAAACTTTTTCTACGTTGAGAATTTTACTTTCAAGGCAGGCGATGTTGTATGCTTCCTTGGAGCATACGAAGTAGATGAACATGGTCGTCCCGTAGCTGGTGGGGATGAGTTTGGAATCATTGTGAATCTGGGTTCGTTTATGGATTTGATGCGGCCATGCAGCGATATCGCGTGGTTTATCGGACACCTGAGAACCAAGGCAAGCAAGAGGTCGCCGTGTTCATCAGTCGACATGAGGTGTGGAGTTACAAAGGAATGCTTCGCAAATACTATGATGGCGTAAGTTTATGATATGTTAAGTTGAATATTATGCTTAAGCATATTTTTACATGGCAGATGTAACACGTCTATAACATGTAAGATGATGTACCATTACGTAACCATGATGTACCCTTGAATTGTTATAGGTCCGAAGGCAAGGCCCCAACTTGCACAGAACTGTGGACGAAGCACATGCGATGAATTCAAATTTCAGAGCTCCTAGTATTGAAGAGAGAACATTCGATGTTCCCCAGATTGTCAATGCTGCCACATTGCAAGGAATTCGAGGGGATGATGGGAACGTTGACATAGGTAACTCTCAGCTTTGTTAACATGATAATTTCATATAGAGTGTAACATGTAGGGATGGTTTTAAAAACGATTTATGATTAAATTAATGAATAGGAGCGGAAGGGTTAGCCGACCAAGGTCCACAGGAAGAAGCTGAGGATCCCATTCCCATAGTAGCGCATCAGTTTCATGTGCGCCCACCTCGGGCCTCCGCTCCACCTTCCCCACAGAGAGATGGCTTTACTCCACCACCACCGCCACCAGAGAGAATTGCCCGGCCCCTCAACGACGACAGAATAATACCCTACGTTAACCAGCGTGGGAAGTTTTCCATCATCCCGAACCCAATTCCTAATTTATTAGGAGATCCCATTCGTCGTGAGGGTTAACTCCAATCTCCACAGGAGGTGCGGGATTTTGATTTGTTTGGATGTGGAGGATTCCGAACTGGCCTATGAAATGGCAGCTGTGCTATGTGCCTTCAAAGGCAAGACTAATCATATCAACTTCACTACGGCAGTGAACGAATGGCGGCAGGGTAACCAACTTGATCACTTACTTAACCTAACACAATATCTCATTATAACAATTTTCTCTTTGTTATAAAACCTTATGTCCTTTGTTTGCTTACATAGCTCTCCAAAACGTGAGGTTGAGAACCAGAAAATTTTACTGTCTATTGTACCGCATGTATGCAGTTTTCTGTGAAGAAAATTCCCCGGGTTCCATGGCACTGGCGCTTTGTCCGTTGTGTTCTGCCGAGAAAAACAGTCTGGGGGAAGTATTGCCTGAGCTGACACACGGGAACAAAAAAAATTTGCAAAACCATTTCACGAATCACCATTGTTTCCTAAATCTGAAGGTAAAATTATTTTAAAATTGCAATTAAGCTTTATTTTATCATAAATCATCTTAAATTTGACTATGATTTAGTGATTAATGACATGTAGAATGGTTAGATATAAGTATGCCATCTTCCACCCACCATTAAATAGTCCGCATATTGTACAAATGAAAATAAGCCCAGCTTGCCTTGCTTACAAGGGAAGGTTGGTTAATGTCAATATTCTCTGATTGGAATAACGGTTAATTTAAGACACCTGGGGGTAAACACTTCTACGTTATTCTTGACCATTTCTATTTTGTTGGAACAAGATTCAAGATTTAGAATTCACAATTTAAAAGTCAAATCGGCATTTATTATAATAATTTAGAAACATTTGCAGCGTTTTTGTTAAGAAATGCGTACACTTTCACTATGTTTTCACATATGGCTGCCAAACCGATTCCCACCGTGCCAACCTCCTTTCCTGATGTTGTTTTAGACTCAGCAATTAATATTCTGTTTGAAAGCGAGATGTCACTTGTGTTCATGCTGCCAGCTGAAGATCGCAAGGGAGAAGATGCAACAAGTCGTATTTTGCAGCGCTATTTTCAATCTACATTGCGTACGTGTAATGTAATCATGTCTACCTCAGGTGCAATGGGAGCATTACTGAAACGGGTTGCTGAGTATCAGAGCGTTGATTGCCTACCTGACTTATTTGATTTAAGTAGAAGAACCATTTCATTTAAGAATTTTGCCATAGGTTTAAGCAGAACATTTTTACTGCTTTTGGTAATCGAATGACATTTCATAATCGGGGAGACGTTATGATGACCAAGATGGACATGCTAACGCAACTAGAAAGGCATTAATACGAAGATTCATTTATCAATTTTATGGGAGTATGGGATTCATCAGGGATGCGGGATAGGCTATATCAAACGCATCAACGATTTGGGATGTTGCAGGAGCTTTTGAAGGCAAATAACAAAATCGGTAAGAACTGGAATTTACATGGGATTGCGTTTAATGGACAAAATGAGTAATGGTCCGTCTATGAGAGTAGAGGATAGTTTACCTGTGTTTGGGTTGTGGTTAATTTTTCTGGTTATTGGTTGCTCAGTATTTCTGTGTGAATTTTTATATATATCTTCAAGAAAATTATTTGCGAGACATAAATAAGCAGACAGTGGCTTTTGTTATTAATTTCGTTAAATTCTTAAGCCCTCTTAGTATTATTTATAATAAAAACCTAAATTCTATCTTTTTTCTGTAGTTATTCGTTTTCTTACAAAATCTATATATAAAATCAATTATTTTTTACGTAAGTTGTTACTGCGAATTATATTAAATTTCCCATTGCATATTATAATTTATGGTTGATACAATGAAACACAGCAATTATTGCCACCTTAGACGTTTTATTAAAGATAACATGCTTGGTTTACGCAATAGTCCGTAAACGGCCTATAAAACATATTGTTTTTGTTTTTAACCACAGAGGTATTTCATTGTATTATGTATTTAGACATGGGTAATCCATCATTTAAACAGTGCTCCACAGCAAACTTAAAAGAAATTGAATGACATTAAATAGTTGTCCAAGTTTCTAACTTAGGTTTGAATTTGATTATATAATATTATAAAAGGCGTATCCCCACAAAAGTTTACCCCATAATTATGAATGGAAAATCTAGTTAAGCTGGGTTTTGTATTTTTAACAAAAAGTATATATATGAACAGTTGTAACAAGTGCCCTAGCCCAAGACAATTTATTTGTTTGTTCCTAACAAAAAACAATTCTTAGCGTTTAATAATTTACCCTTTCATTATAACACAGTTCTTTTCATAATGAAACTTTTCATTACATCAACTTACCATGTCAATTTTTACCCTATTCATCATTTATCTTTCTTACGCATTTACATTTTTACATGAGTATTTAATGTATTTTACATAAAAAATGATTAGCTAACGATAGAAAAAGGTCACTAATTGTTACTAGCTTTATCCGTTATCGGATAACCGTTATCGGATAACCGTTATCGTTGACAATATCATGTATATATGAAATACTACTTATAAGTGTGGCATTTACTTTAAAGCTCATGGAAATCAAAGAATGTGAACTTTTTTGGTTCGAATTGTATTTGAGCAGAATCCTGATATACAGATAAACATGGTGAATGTAACAATATGCTATTTATTAATGATTTGGGCGTTTAAAACGCTCATCCTCAGGAATACCTACGTATCCACAGTGTTCTCGCATATGGCAGCAAAACCGCTTCCATGGGTGCCATCCTCGTTTTCGGAGTTGATATCAAATATTTCATTGGATATCGTTTTTGAAGGATATGGTTTGCTTCTTATGGTTCATTCTGAGAATAACATGTACGCAAAGATTCCAACAGAGTTCTTGAATTGTATTATACATCAAAATTGAATACTTGCAGCATTATGATGTCACTACCTCCTTCATTGGGAAGATTTTGAACGGGAAAGTAAAAAACTGGTTCGGTTAGAAAAATTTGCATTAGTTTACAAAACGGATGGGTCCATAAAATCAATGTTAACAATTTTTGCCAATCGAATGGCATTTTTTAATTTTGAAGATGAAATGATGGCAAGTATGGAGTTTGGGACGCAACGAGAAAGACATTCATACGAGGAATTGTATATAAATTTTTTAGGAGTTTGGGAATCATCTGGGATGAAGGAGAGGTTGTGTAAATCATACAGAAACTTTGGATCGATGCAAGAATTTTTAGCGACGAACAGACCGGGCGGGCTTGAGAAAAGCTTGAATTTTCATGGAATTGCATTTCAGCCAGAAAAGCATGTCTTGGATTTTACGGAAGGGAGAAGTGATAACGAGGCGTCAATGAAGATTGAAAATTTCTTGCCAGCAGTTGTAAATTGATTACTTATAATGATTATTGGTAGTTTAACGTTTATTTATGAATTAATGGCACGATGTAATTTTAAGTCGTAATAAAAATAGCTGGGACACAATTAAGGAAACCTTTAACAAGCAAATCAATTAGTATTTAGGTAAAATAAAATAAATTAAGAGATGTGAAATTTTGGTAACAAAAACATTATTTCCGAATATTCTGAAAGCAAATAAGACAACTGTTAAAATTATGCTTACCTGCGCTACACTTACATATTATGACGACAGTTTCTCTATGTAGCCTAGTAATGACTTTATCGCTTTTTAAATTCAAAA
>JAHZNG010003036.1:0-10365 GCA_027744375.1 Orchesellides sinensis
GTAATGTCTCCACTCCAGTCAGTCACTAATAGACAAATTATGTAATGTTATACATATTACGTATGTTTCATTCACTATGCATTTAAATATTTGAACTGAAGTTAAGCAGTGCAGTGGTACATTTTGTATTTAGCATGGAACCGTGACGTCATGTACCTTCACGGGACATGAAAGGATGAATGGGGTTTATATTGTAGGATATATTCATAGGCAACCAGAAATGCATCGTAAATATTTGAAAATCATTTTTGTGAGTGAGCAACAGCTTTACTTATCGCTTTTCATGTTCACTGAAAATTTTTTCGAATGTGTATTTTTAGTTAGATTTACCCACGCATAGAATGTTGGAGTATGCTTTTGGTGACTGTAAGAATTCCAAGTATAAGAAGGAAGGAAGGAAGTTACGTTGCATGTGGAAAAAAATGTTGAGCTAGGTCTACTGCATACAAGTTGACAGCGTATTAGATAGGGTGACACATTCTTATACGTACTTCTTTCGAGGATATATATCAGATGATGGGAAATGAATGAAGAAATGGAAAGGAGATGCAAGGGAAGTGCCGTTTGCCGTTGTGGTGATGTCATATTGTCATATTTTGGTAATTGGCAGCATAAACTGGTTCCTATTCGAAAAATTCATAAACAATACAAAGTGCATACAACTTAAGACCTAAAACTGGTTCACATTCGAAAAATTCATAAACAATACAAAGTGCATACAACTTAAGTGGCCAGATGGTTCCAATTTTGGAACTGTGCGAGTAAAATTTATTATAGCTTCTTAATCAAAAGGGATTTCGGCATTGGGTATATAAAGCAACTTAGGTATAGACGACAAACAAGAGCTACATATTTAGGCTTTTAGAATATTTTAAGAGAAACACGCGGTTTGAATTCAAATAGTCTCACACCATTCCTTTAGAGCAAGGCAATTAATCGAAGCTAAATGCTAGAAAAAGAGTTTGTGTGAAAGAATCATGATGTGATAGGTTATTATTAGAAGAAGGATAAGAAATAAGAAAGACTCCGTCTCTTGAGTGCATCATGTGTATATGTGTGTATATAAATGTGTTGGAGATTGATTGCATGCAAGAGAAATTATTTTTAGGAAAAGTGTTTAATGCCGTTTGTACAGATGAACTAGCCAAGGTTGTAAACTTGAAGATTAATACACTTCATTTTTAATTCGATACTTTTAACGGATTTAATGCATACGACTGTCATTATGTAACACTTTACAAGATGCTTGTGTTTTTACTCACCTACTCCAACATACAGCATAATATACAACTTGTATGCGTATTTGTAAGAATGATTGAATATAAATTGATTAGGCTACTAGACTAACATTTTCAGCTTTCTTTGTGACTTCATTTCATATGCTAACCATTACCTCAAGGCAAAAACCTAAATCAAAAGACTCAAGACAAATAATTGTAAATAAAAAGGGGGGTCTAAGTAGAAATTAAGTACAACCTTCCAAATAAAAAAACTTGCTACTCTAATGCGATCTAATAAATAATATAACAAGAATACGAATTAGAAAAATCTGACAGTATTAAAGCTATTACAATATTGGGATCTGCCATTGACTTCATCCTCTTCTAAACAATTTCAGACCTGGATTTGCTGAACCGAATGTAAGACTGTCCTGAAATTTCTATAAAAAATCTAAATTAGTTGACCTTATTAAATTATTTATTTTTGTGTGCATGAATGTTGAATAGTATGAAAAAACAATACATATATGATAATAGTTACTTTTAATCCGTCGACGAACCAAGTATTCCGCTACTTCTATCATGGCCAATGAAACCGTTAAAAATAAAACGATAATCATGACCGTTAAAAATGTAAGGTGGTAAGTTTCAGAGGACTCCTCTGGATGAGGTTCAGGGGCGATAGTTGTAGATGGAGGTGTTTCCAGGACAGCCGTGATTGGGTTAGCTGGTGTCGTCGGTTGGGTAGTCGTGTATTGATAACCAGCAAGTTGTTCAGATTCAGACGTCACACCTTGGTTATCAGTCGGGTCGTTTACAAAAATCCATTCGTCATCTTCGGTGCAATGTACAGATTTCATTGTTGTTGGATCAACTTTCACCCTGAAATCAGAATTACATGAATTACTCTCAAGTTGACTTGTAGTTACCATTAATAGTCAAAATCATAATGAAACTAAAGCTTACCACCAATGCGATTCTGCCACACACATTTCTTCAGGAACGAACGGTGCCATTCTAATAGACTTATTGTGCTTGTAGTCATCCAATGCATTGCCAAAGAGGAAGTCTCCTTGGGAAAATGTCACTGGCCTACATATATAATACAATATAAAAAGATGTTCATAAAAGCTCGTTTAAGGAAAATAAATGATTTTTAGATAAAATAGGTTTAAAAATTAATTTTAAACGTACAGCATCCAGCCTCTAAACTCCTCAAAATATTCCATACACAAGCACCTACAAATAATTAGTAAAAATTATCTTTTATTATTATTATTATATAAATTCATATGTAATCCAACCATAAAACTATAACTAAATCACATGAAATATTATTGAAGTTCTTATTCCAGCAATAACTTTTTCGTACTGAAAAACTGATAAGTGAAAGGCGTAAAATGCTTCAGGACTTACCATAAGTTCTGGTCCCCTTCAGGCAATCCTTTTAAGAATGCTATCTGGTCCGCAAAGGACGGTGCTAATATGTCATTTTCATCAGCTTCACTAACAATGCAGCACACTGCAAATACAACAAGAATCGGAAAGAAACCTTTAAGGAAGACTGCCATGATGCCGTTGAATATTCTGATTTTGTCAATCACTCCACACAATCACTAAGATAAAACGGTGATATTTATTTAATTAATAAATTCCAATATCTCTTGTCAGCTACTATTATTATTTTTCGGTACAACCTTGCTTAGTTTTGGATAAAAAACACCGGGTATCAAAAATACTTTTGTGCATTGAAAAACTCTGGTATAAAAATACTGGACAACCACGACCTACTCTCCTCAGTAAAAAACGGCATGAGCCACTGGAGCTTCAAGTCCTTCACTAAACTTTAGATGAAGAATCTGAATCACAGCATCTCAGTCCTGAGCATTCCATCAAGTTACACGAATTTTATTCGTTGCCCATCATATCACAGTCAATGTGTAGAAATTAACAAAAGATTTGACACACACAAGAAACATTTAGTTCAGTAAGGACTCTGCACTTTCATAATGCACATTCTCCAAGAAAGTATCCGGATAAGTATTGTGCAAGTACATACATTTAGCATAGTCTTATAATCACGTCATAGACTTTGCTTCCAGTTCATGGATAGTAAAAATTACATCGACTTGAGATAATCTTTTGGTTATATTCTGCATCAAACACACACGCTAAGTTTACTCGTTGGCTTTTAGAAGCTAATTTAACCTTACGCAATACCCTCCAAACGCTTTTTTCCATTTTGATGGTGGCTTAGAAGAGTGAGTCTCATAAAAAGGAAATGCTTTCTGAAGTTACACTAGGACGGGGATATTTAATCCTGTAAACATCTTTGATAAAAATAAAAACTGATGATGTATGCTGATGTTATGCCAAAAGCTGAAAGAATAGGGTCTATTAAAGAAGAAGTTTAATTTATACGCGGCAAAATAATCCCTAGTTATGGCGTGAGTTTTGATGAACAAGCGAATAATAATAATAATCATTGTGGATAATTTTTTATTTCGTAGCTTTACATTTAACATATCCTACATTACAACCATCTGCCTCCACATTTCCGTCATGTAAAAGTAATTTAGAAACATCTTGAGCGTCACTCGGCATAATATTTACGTTTGCCACGGGCTTTGTTGATTTCCTTGCATTTTGAGTGAGCACAGCAAAAATTGAGTCAGATTTGACTACGGTTGTTTCTGCAAGATCAAAATTGTGAAGGCGATGGGCTAACTCTGCAAGCTGGATGGTTTCCAGGCTTTCGAGATTGGATGTTGGAAAAACGGCTTCACAGACGGCGTGTCCGCTTTCTAGTGTCCAGTCAGCAATGCAAAGGGGCTGCCATTCTAAGCCTTTGTGACGTGCCATCACGTATCCTTTCATCTCACCTTTTTTCCTGAATTATATTAAATAAAATGTTTTAGTTGGCTGCTGACTTATTTGCAAATGTCCTTTAAAAAATAATGACTTTTACTAGCAATTACATTTGGGTGAAACTAAGTGGCTTTGAAAGGTCTCGGCTCAAAGCCAAGCATTGAAACTCGTCCGACCCATCAGAACAATTTGGATCCCTGTCGCATGTAAACAAGGAAGGGGTGCATTCTGTTCTACCGTTTTCATCCAATCTGAAAGTTTATGAAAAATTTAAAGTATTGAAATTCCCATGTAAGCTTAAATTGAAGTCTGCACAACACTAAGCTTACGATAAGCACTGGAATTCTTCATTTGGATTACAGTCCCCAGATATTTTACGTACCGCAAAGTTCTGCTAAAATGTTTACAAATATAAAAGTAATAATAGTTACTTTTAGTACTAAAACAGTGTTTTACTTAAAAAATTATAAACAATTTTTCAATAGTTTTGAAACTACATTGACAACTTTGCCTACGCCCGGTCCCACTCTGGTAAGAGTCGCTCTTGCCATTGAAGACTTTTGCTGCCCACTAGCAGGGTTAGCCATAGGATGAGGCTGGTTAGCTCTAGTCATCATTTGTACGTGTGGCTGCTGACGGTTACCCTGACCACTCCTGAGGGACGGCTTCTGCTGACCATTGTCAGCACGGTGTCGTCCTCCGCTTCTCGTAACAATATGAGTGCATCCAACTTCATCATGGGCACCCAGACAATCCACAGTTCCGGAACACTTTTCGGATGGATGGATACATTCCCCTCCAGCTTTGTAACATTTCTCGGTGCATTGCTTGGGCCGAGGGTAGTTGGAGGGGTGGGGATGGTCTTAAAAAGCAAACAATACGAATTTTGAAATATATTTAATTAGAAAATTAGAAAAGAAATATTGATTTTGTAACATGCCTCCATTAACAACACTTTCAATCCAGTCCTTGTATGCAGACACCCTTGTATACGCCTGTAAAAGTTAGTAACGTCATTTTTTGCGATGTTTTAAAAACATATTTTATGTTAAGCCACTTACTCCAGCCTCGTTTACTCTTGCACAGCCACGACCAAAGCTGACCACTCCAGCGACAACTGGAGTACCCGCAGAAGTTCTATTTTAAATGCTTATTTCAATTAATATTCAAACACGCATAATTTGTATTTCAGTTAAAAAGTAACTTACGTGCACAAAAGTGGGCCACCCGAGTCTCCTGCAAAGTATAATGCATTCTTAAAGACTAAATTACCAGAGATTTAAAGCCTTTTACATAAATTCAGTCAGTGGATTAACCTTGGCATGCATCCTTTCCCCCTTCCAGAACTGCAGCACAGATTTGATGCGTATCTCTTGTAAACGACTCCAAACAACGTGACAACACAGGAAGCTCCACTTCTTGTACGTGATCCGCTACACACAAAACAAACCTAGTTATAATCCCACCTCTTAATTCAATCTTTACAAATATGTGAGTTATCCTCACGTCCAGATCCACTCTCGCTTAAGTCTCCCCATCCAGCAACTTTGCATATATGTCCTGAAGTAGGATCATCTTCATAGCCTGATGGCAAGCATGCCGGTGTAACATATTTACTAAAGTGCAGAGGTTTATCCAGTTTGTACAACCTATTAAAACAATAAACTAACGCATACTTTAAATATTCTCTAAGCTACAATTAAGTATAAAAGTCAGTTTAAAAGAGCTTACGCAATGTCATTCGCAAAGATTTTGTTGTCGTACTGCTCATGAACATAAATCTCTTCCACCATCCTACTTTGCTCGTACGGCGACCAAGAAAGTTTTCTTGTCATTCCGGCTTGAACTTCATAAACGTGCTTTTCGAACCTACATGCAGCACAAAAGCCAATATCATTTTCCTCCCATTCATTTCCATTCTTAATTTTTGTCGATTCAAACATATATTTTACCCATGGATAAAATTCCCCATCCCTGAAAATGGCGACAAGGAAAGGCCATTGCATGTTTTGTGTAGCACGCCCTCCAACAATCATCTCCCTGTCGCCTTCATCCTCATCTAAATCTAAATCCTCCTCATCCGATTCCACTTCCGCATCATCAGTTTCCTCCAAAACATCCTTCTCAGTATCCCTTCTTCTTCGCAGACTGTGCTGTGTGCTACCGCCCAACCCACCACATTGCGGAGTAGGACACTCAACCTATTAACAAAATCCCATTTATTAAAAATCCCATTTTATTTCATAAAGCAAGAATGTTTCTGAGAGTTTTAACGACCTGGTACACCCTGTCAGATGCACAAGCACTCAAAACGGCAAACTTTGCCTCGATTTCCGCTAACTTAACAAACTTGAGCTCCTTTTGCTGCTGTTTGGTCAACATGGACTTAATGCTGATCAAGCTGGGAGTAGTTATTTTGATTGTCCTTAAAACGTTATAGAATTAATTAAAGGAAAGTCTTAATTGCATTGTAATATTTCTCATCCCATTGTTTTGTGTTACGCACCCCTCCGTGTAGCCACTCACTTGTTGACATGCCTTAGTCCCAAACGACTGAATATAATGAGAGCCACTCGTAGTCTTACAAACCGTGTACCAAGAGTTGCCAACTCTTTTCTGAAGAATGCCATTGGAGCGTACTCCTCGTGTCTGTCAAGTTAAATACATAATTACCTCACCATTTCCTCACTCTTATTATCCCAATATCATGACCAATTTAAACCAAAGTCAAACACCTCTTCCTTCAAATCCACCATTCGAAAACAGTCATCTTCGTCATTATTCAGAGGACAGTCATGATATCCTTGATGAAAATTCCAGTCGTAATTAAACCCTTTAAACCAATGTACTAAAAGCCAATGTACATATATTAAGCTCACCATCACACCTCTTCGACATGGGAATACATTTCACCTTAGATCCCGTATTGTACGTGTCGCATGTGAATTCCTCCGCTTGACAGCCTTCACCAGAAAACAAAAATACAAATAGCAAATCCTTAAAAAAAAAGAATAGTTCCATTATTGCCAGTCTCCCTTTGTATTTCCTACCGTAAACACAATCTTCCTCATCCTTCCCATCAGGACAGTCCTTGTAGCCATCACAAATCTTGTCTTCGCCAATTATCTCCGTACACGAACATCCCTTCTCATCACTTCCATCCCAACACTGGGCATATCCATCACAGCGGTACTCCTTTTGCAGACATGCCCCATCATCACAAGCGTATTGGCACTCGGCTGAGAAAAAGTTTTTTTTTTAAGTTTTAAAACCTGTTCCCAGTTTAATTCTACACTGCAATAAATGTTTCCCGATTTGCATACCTGAAGGTGTGTAGTAGGACGGTTTGTAGCTCCAGTAACTTGAGTCACGTGTCTGTGTCTCAGCACCAGACACCTTTCGAGAATACCGATTGTGGTACCCTTCTGGGGACATCAAACTAAGTCTGGAGTTTGAGGATGGCCAAAAGCGCCATGGCTCATGTGCCAAATCTTGCTTGAATAAGCCTGATCGTAAAATGTCCATTGCTTTGAAATGATGCATAAATTTTTTAAATAAGAGATAGGTGTTAATTAAGGTTCGTTTTAAAATCTCTATTTCCATACTATGTTAAATATATACTTACCGCTTTCTCCAAATGAAAACGTTATAAATATTGAGAGTATCTTTAAATGAGTAAGAAACATGTTGTTGGATTAGCATAAACTTAAAATAAATTGTGTTGGAAAATTACATGGGTTCACTTATGCAACTGATGATCTTATAATCTGGCGAACAATCAACTGAAAAGAAAATCCTGATTGACTTATGCGGAGCAGAGAATTTGCACTTAAGCATCTTAATTTCATAAATTCATTACTAAATATCGAATATTGTATAGGCATGAAATATCTTATGTCGTAGTCCAAAAAATGTAGCCTCGTCATTTGTTTTGGGTGAAGGTTAAATTCCTTAGACGGATGTATGTCAATATGATTACATCGGGAACTGTCCCACGTACAAATGGCAATCTGCCCAACTTGTATGAATGAAATTCCATTTTTATTATATCATATCCGTCTACTCCGACGCTAAGTTTAAAAAATTAGGGTAGTTGAAAACACCCTTGGATATGAAAGTATGAGAAAAAGTTACAACGACGGCGAGACGTATTTTTTAATATTCAATATTTTTATAAGTGTTGCTTAATTAACTTTTCAATTGCAATCATTGCGTATACATTAAAACTCTTTTGACTTCGCATGCAGTCTACTGCTATTGCGATAAGCTGTTTTTTAAAAACAATTTTTCAGGATGGATGCACGGGATAATTATGATTTCTTCCAATATACTTATCACACATGTTCGGTTTAGTCTAGGATAATCAACTAAATAAAAAAAAACATGATCTTGGGAAAGAACTGTCTTAATCGGTAAAATTGTACCCTCCATTTCCTTATGGCTTGATGGCACGCATATTGCTTGTATAACATTCCATTTTTGCTGAAATTCAGCAAAACTTTTGTGACAGTATTTTACATGTTGTTATTGGCCTTTTCGGCCTTGCATATTCCCACAAAAACTTGCTGGAATGAGATATAGTAAAAAGCTACAGGATATTATGTGTACTCCATTTCATGATGAAACCTTAATTACACTTGATTCTCAGCTATGGAATCATTAAGCAACTCCTTTCTGCTTCTAAACTTCTAATTATACATTGTTTGAGTAGAAAGAAAGAGAGAGTCAACATGCACGCGATTATCATTTATTGACGCTGTGGAAATTGACGAGAAGCAAAGTTTTTGGCGTATGAAAACAATGCATGAGCTCCAAACAAGTGTCGTCGTCATGATTGGCGGTGCCGTCTGCACGCACATACATATATATACCTTTATAATGGTAGTCACCATTCATCATTATATAATATATCATCTCAACATAACAATGCATATATGAGCAGTGTACCATGCAATAAAGGATCAACACCGCGTTTTACCCGTTTAATAAAACACACATATAAAACCGGAAAAAAAGCAATGACTTGAAATGAGGTAGAAAATGATAAGGTTGTATAACAGAGGAGGCTGTCTATATTTTATACACACTGGGTCGATACTCTTTTTAAAGGTGATATAGAAGAAGGCTTTTTAGCACCCCATTAAATTCTCCCGTAAAAAACAACAACCAAACCTGTACTGTAAAACACAATGGTAGAAATAGAAATGCATTCAATTGATTTTTATATTTCAGCGAATATTTTCGCTGTTCGCAACTAGCTCTAACCATAACCATATTATCATCCCAGTTCAACTTCTTCTTTTTTATATAAAAGTCTTTGCCGGTCTCAGCTCGAGTAAAAAACTTGTGTAGTTTTGAATAATCAAAAATTGGTAAGCTATTTTAAATTAATATTTATACAAGTTATAGTGTATTTACACCTTTAGTTCGAAAAATCATTTCGTTCCATTTAACACAACCGACTTCATCAAACCCTTAGTTTCTTCTGAGTACATATATGTAGGTACTTTGTTATCCAGCCTTTTCATGTGGCTTCATGAATATGAACCAAAATGTAATATAGCCCACATATTATATTCTTATATGAGCCACTCTTGTACATGGAAAGATAACTTAAACATCTGGCGAGTCTCCCAAAACATGTTTGCTCACTCAAAATCTTGACAAATTCATTCCAACTTGTTAATCTGTGTTAGAAATAAAATTTGACAATATGTAGATGTACTTGTAAATTGGTGTATTAAATTTTGGAGCATTGAACCTGCCTCAAATTTCATCACAATGAATATTTTGTCGTGTGTGGTGCGGCTAGTCCAGAGTTGTCCAGCAGACGCAGACAGATGACCATTTATAACCATCCTCATGCTTCAAAGCAAGTTAATGTAAAATTGAAGTCAAGTCAGCCAAATGGTTCCATATTGTGAGTTCATTATATGCATAGGTATTGCTAAAGTGTTTAGATACATATAAATATGTGTAGCCTTTAAAAACAAACGGCAATGGACATATTACACGGAAACACAAATTAGTTAGTCATATCAAGGAAAATATTCAGTAAAGTTGATATATTGATGGAGAATCAAGAATAAATACGATGTACAGGCTGTATTGACAACCACCGTCTTCATGTCACTCAATTCCGTTAATCATGGAAAGAATGATAAAAATACATTAACATAAATGCTCGTGAATATGATACCATTATCATGACAGTACATTAAATACTGTATGCCTACCTCGTGCAATTTAGCAGCAGGCTGACTTTAATAACGACAAA
>JAHZNG010003037.1:0-10467 GCA_027744375.1 Orchesellides sinensis
TCATCTCGGATGTCTTCCTTCCATTTCAAGAATGCATCTTCTTCAATAAGATCCAACTCATAAGTGTTCATGAACCAGCGAAGCAACATCACTATACAAACAAAATCGAATTTTAATGTTGCTATATGCTAAAACATCATTGCAAATTGCGTAAGTATAAAATTAAAATTACTAAAAGACATACCCTTTGGGCATTCTAGGGCAAACCATGCCGACTGCAGTGCATAAATAGCTATGACCTGAAGGTCAACTCTGTCCTGGAGGAACGTGGAAATGACGGGTTTGTATTTCAAGAGCAGTGCTTTCTCCTTCTCTTTGATCTGCTTTTCGTTGGCTTGTGTTGGATTTCCTTCTATTCCAAGGGATTGTAATGCCTCCTGAAATTTGGATATATCATAAATTTAATGCTTTCATTTAGTATTCTGTGAGTACAATCCAATTTCCAAGACATTGACATGAAATATATAATGAAATCAAGAATTAAAATACTTACACTGTTGATGAATTTGAAGATAACTGTCATCAGAGCATGGATGAAACCATGTGACGTTTGATATGTCACATCAACTTGTCCTTTAACCCATTCAAGGAAGTCGGTAGGATCAGAGTTGATCTAAAAAGGTAGTCAAAGCAAAATATGATATGTTGTCTTACATATGCCTTACATGTTAAACATCACTATAAAAGTCACACAAGTAATGTAAATTCAGGTGAATTTATACCTGAAGTCTCTTGGCCATCTCGGCTTGGATTTTAAGCAAGGGGAAGAGAAAAGAGAGCTCTCTTTCCTCCAAAATTTCTGACATCCGATCTTTAGTTCGGTCAGTTTTTGGCAAAGTGGTAAGAAGGTTTACCTTACTCTCATCAAACAGTTTGCAAAGTTTGGTTCTCTCCATAATTTTTCCCATGTGTTGGAAAACTAGAAACAAAAATGGATAATGTCTGCCATTTTCAGTCAGCTCAGCAACTTCGGCAATCGACATTTGTCCTTGACATATTGCACGTCCTGCAAAAGCCGCAACGTAAGATTTGATGCGAGGAATATCTGCTTCTAAATCAGCCATGAGGTCTAGCATGGTGCGGAAAGCTTCTTGAAATTGTGACACAGTAAGGAATTCCTGTTCCACCAGGTAAACCACGAACATATAAATTGAATCGCGTTCTGGCTCTACAAAAATAAAAGAATTTAGTTGGTGATGACCCAATTCAGTCTATAAAACAAACGCTAAAGCAACATTTAAAATTTATGCTTACCAGTGTGATCCATAGCTTTGTTTAGTATTGCTACCATTACGTCACAGTAGAGTTTTTCCGGTATTTTCAGCTCCTTCATTGCTTCCAGAGCCTCTTCTTGGGAATTCTTGCTCAAGAGCTCACGAATGACATCGTCAACCTTTTTTATGATGTCATCCTTTGATGGCGCCTGATAAATTTTAGAATAAAAAAGTGTTATGTAAGCTTTCAGTTACATCAGTTTACTTCCATGCATTGTACGAATTAATTGAGTTGCAACCAACCTTGTTCTTCTTCTTTTCCAAAGTGTTCTTGTTGCCAGCCTGCATCAATGGATTTTCAACGGGAGGTGGATTATTGATTACTGGAGGTGGCAATACAGCTGTTATAGGTGATTTCCTTGGATCCATGATGGGAGCAACAAATGTTGGTGGCTTCATTGGTTGGGGTATCATTTTAATCATTGAATTTGGTGGTGGTCTAAAGGACAATTCTTCGTTAGACATAGGCATGTTAGACATAGGCATTGGTGGTGCACCGACCATTACTTGATTAGCCTGTTGAGCTTGTTTCATGAATCTAGGAGCGACTGGAGACTTCTCATAACCTGCAAAATACCATTCCCATGATTATTACTCATGCTTTAATAAAGACTAAAGAGGTTTTAACTATTTTGTCTCATTTTCAAAAGCGTACCGTGGTTGTTCATATTATTCTGGTTGTTTCTCATATTATGATGCATATTCATCTGGCCATGATGATTATCGTGGTTGTGATTATGGTGCATGTTGTTGTGGTTGTTGTGATGATACTTCATGTTGTTTTTGTGCTGTTGATAATATGGAGGGTTGTTTGGATTCATATTGTTCTGTGGATTAGGGTGATTATAACCTCTCATTCCACCTGCTGGTCTGTAATTGTTCATTGGAGGTGGTGTGTGGAAGCCGTTGGTTTCCATCCCAAGCGACTTCTCTCCAGGCGTGATTACTCCTGGCCCAGTTCCCAAACTGGTCATTGCAATAGGAACAGGAGCGAATACATCTTCCAGTCCAGTTCGTTTCTTCGGACCAAAGATCCTGCCATTACGCCTTGGATCAATTTGCAAGTAACGAAAATCTTCGGTAGGTGATCGTGTTCCATCAGATATTCCCAATTCGTCATGAGCTTCCCTCCTAATTTCTTGAATAGGTTTAGGCGACTCCTTCAAAGATATAGTCTTCCTTGGCAACCAATGATTATCCCTCAACTCGATCACGATCTAAAAAGAGCAACAACAAAAATTCATATTAAAAAACGTAATACCTACATGTGGCATACATTATGCAAGCCGAAAATTTGCTCGTGAATCATAAATAATTCATTCATCAAGGTATCCAAGCTTACCAGGAGAATAACCCCTTTAAGAAGCACTTGAGAATCTAAACCGATTCGTATTAATTCCTCGGTCAACCTATCGAAGGTCTGAGGGGTGAGTTTGTTGAGAATCCCACGGACCTATAAATACATACATATATATCAGACCCACACACCCATACAGTTATCATCAGCACAAATCATCAAGATAGCTCTGAAACGTCATAAATGGAAAATAACGCTGTATACACGTTAATAATCCCGTTTATAGGTAAAAACTTACTTTTCGAAACTTGACATCATCGCTATTTTCTGGAAGTGCATCTCGTCTAAAAGCAGAAGGCGGAATCCATCTCTCACTGGTGCTGGATTGGGAACGTATTTCGTCCCTGCAAACAAATTACCAAACAAAGAAAGTCAGTCATCGCATTGCATAGATCCACATTTAGAGCAAACAGATAAAACAAAGCACAAGAGCAAATTTCATGAAAACGAGTATCACATGCTTTCTCATAAACACCCAAAAAGAGTGGATTTATGGAATAGAGTTAGCATAGTTATAGCAGTATGTATATTGATTGAATATTCAAAGAAAACTTAGATATGTTTAGTGAACTACATGCAGCTTGTGTAGGAACTTCGAATAAGGAAGAGGAAAAAGCAAAAACGTCCGATCGATACTACAGGTTGAACTTTCTGAAGGCACAAACACCAGCGCTTTCACTACAACCGTTCGTTGCACTCACACAAGCACACACCAACACACAAAGACACACGAGCGACTCGTGGTTTTTACTAAACGAAAACTCAGAAAATTCCTTTTTTTTCTCCCTTCTCCTCTAAAAAACCACTCCAAAGGTAAAAAACGTACACTGATAGACACGTTCAAATCAACTACTAAATAATGAAACAAAAATTTGTGAGCTACTTTTTACTCCTCATCCAAATTTATTTTTTCCAGGTCTAACTCTTAAAAAAATATGTATCTATGCAAATGCAAAGTGGAGATAATAATAAAGAATACAATTGAATTTTTTTGAAAATTTAAATAGGGGAAAATTACTAGAAAGAAATATCACAAAATTTTTATTCTTAGTCGACTTATTATTACTGATGCACGAGACGCCTCTTTTAACGGACAGCTACTGAGTCTTACTAACAATTTTCACATCTACCTATTGTGCTTCTTCGCCTTTATGATTTTTCAGTGTATGACTGACTGTGAAAAAATGCATGTATGCTTGTAATGCTGTTGAAAATTATACCTCATCGGCTCTTCTTCATCTATATATGAAGTTTTATCATAAAAGGTTAACACAAAAAATGCTTCTTTCTTTCCCATTATATGTATGTATGTATAACAGTCAGTCATTCAAACATACATACATTCCTGCTACATGATGCAAACTTCAACGTTCAACGTTACTACCTAAATTACATACTTTACGAGTCATCTTCACCATCATCATCGCAGCATCATGATGATCATCGTCACGGCACGAAAAATACATACAAGTGAGAAACGGTATTCATTCTATTATCTTGGGTAAATTCCACTAACGCATGGAAAACATGTATAACAAGGTACAGAAGAAAATCAAGAAAAACTTGTGCACATAATCCTACATATCATCAAAAATCCATTTAATGCAGTAAGGAATATATATACCGGTTGCAGTACGTTGTAGTTACCTACATAATCATCGCCATCATCATCCTTACATTATTAGAACTCAGGGCCAATCTACAAAAAAGCTGTACCACAGGGATTGCCCATGCAAGGCAAGTTACTAGGTAGGCATATCCTACCTAACCTAACCATCCTAACTAGAGTAGGTATGTATAATGTGTGCCATGTATATCATAGTATGTACATGGTTATCAGGGTTGACGATGATGATGAGCATCTGTCTGTACTCTCTAAGTCAATCCGTGACTATGACTAAATCTCTCTTACAACAAACAAAAAAGATGTTTGTATATGCTTTACTAATAAATCTGCATATGTACCTCAAGGTTTCCAGAATCATGAAGCCCAGTCCTGTTTGCTTATCTTAATGTATATACATACATATAAAGTATATACCCGAGACAAGCCTTACAAAACAGTTTGGACTATTTTCCTCCTATGTGGTGCACATCTGCCTTGTACTTTTATGACTTTAAGTTATTTGGGAGACCAGTTTCATGTTTCATCATTGCATTAAAAGCTTATAATACAAAACTATTCTCAACAATGGGATAGATATATTATCTTATTGAAAAGAAAGCTGCACAAAACTGTGGTATATTGGACATGTATTATCATAGCGAATAAGATGGTATGCACCTACAAATTGAAAAAGGTACCAAAGAAAAGAATTAGGTCGCCTTTTAAATAATCGCATAAGAAGTAGGTTCAATTGGTACGCTACTAACAGTATTGGTCGAATGGAAATGAAATGAAAATATGACTTGAGAAAAATATGTTCGGACTTAATACAAAAAATTGAAATAAGCTAAGGAACAAAAATTTTTGTTAACAACATTCACCTCACATTATATGCTATAATGCGACTGAATACATTCATAAAAATACACAATTCACTTTCTACAAAAGAGGTATATTAGCTAAAAGTAAAGCATATACAAACATCTTTTTTGTTTGTTGTAAGAGAGATTTAGTCATAGTCACGGATTGACTTAGAGAGTACAGACAGATGCTCATCATCATCGTCAACCCTGATAACCATGTAAGACTGAATACATTCATAAAAATACACAATTCACTTTCTACAAAAGAGGTATATTAGCTAAAAGTAAAGCGGAATAGGTATGCTGTGTCTGTGTGTGACACATTTTTCACAGAAAACAGAGCAATCAAGCAATAAGTATGACAATATTGACAATTGTATGAGCATGAAAAAGACATGAATTTTGTATGAGAAGAGGAGCATGAAAGATAAAAACTGGGACAGGGTTCTGTATGTACTCACCTGCCTCCTAAGTTACGAGAAGCACTCCCTATTACTGCTGGGCCTTCCGTTGTTGTTTCCTGTACTAAAGATTTTGAAAAATGTAACGGAGGGGAAAACGGGGCTACCGCGGAAGTAATTTTGATGAAAGACAAGGTTGGGCCTTCCTCAGAAAAAGGAGTTGTCGATGAGTATCTGTAAGTTAAAAAACGATAGAAAAACAATTAATTACAAACCTACAATATAACTTATGATGTACTCACACCATGAAGGGTATTGTTTTAAGTCAAACGATGGTCTTGTCTATGTAGGCAATAACAATGCTACATCAGCATTACTAAATCATTTATGGAGACTCTTCTCTTGGAAGGCCAAGGACAGACATGTGATAATATAAAGCTGCTAGCATGATTATAATCGCTTAATTAAACGAAGGGCATTTCATCTGCTAGGGAACGCTTTCATATTAGTTTCATTAACACGTTGCTGATTGATTACCAATTTGAGTAATTAGTAGATTATCATATCACATATATATCCATCACTACGCATTCCTATTCGTCATCAATTTCTCATCTTTTCATCCCTAAAAATCAAGGCTATGTATATTTTGCTTTTCCATGTACCATCTTCCTATTATGCTAGTCCTACGCAAGAAGAATACTAATAGGTTATATATTATGTAGTATAGTATTCCATTCTGAAGCTGACAAAAAGTTTCCATTCTCCAACAATTCTTTGTTCTAGATGCTTCTTAGAAGACACTCTGGCGGCTACTTTTATTTCTATACTCCTTTGTATTAACTTTTTTAACGCTGCTGGCAGCTCAAAACATATTCGCTATTATACTATAATGCTTGGAAATCACGTTGCTGAAACGCTGTTTTTTTTCCTGTATAGCAAATCTTGTTTTAAACAACAGCAAGTTATAAAAAAAACTCTACTACTCCTTTCATCCTCCTCGGCTGTTTTTACAATGCTTCAACTTGAAAGGCTTTCAATACCAGTTACTAGCATTTTCGTATATATGTGAATGCATAGCACGTTGGCATAGATAGTAGTAATGTAATATAGCAAATTCAATCTGAGAGATTCTCAATGCTAGATGAGATGTAAAGGTCTGGGATAGAATATGGCAGATTGTTTTTCGCAACAAGTTACACCATCATCATCATCTATCCATCCTACAAGGTATATGCATTGTTTTGCCTTTTCTTCGCAATCCGAAAATAGAACGGTTGATATACACTAATTAACCTCGTCGTAAAACACTCCTTGCTTCTTCACAAAGCATATATATATCGTGTGACATGATGATTTGATGTTAAATCACAAAGTTAGAAATAAAATATCATTTTAGTGTATGCTTGATTGCCTTAAAAACGGCAATTCTTCTTATCCCTTGCCAATAAAACTGCAACGATAAAAAACAGGCATCATCATCCAATATTGTCTAATCGTCTTTATCGTGCTGTTTTTATAATGCTTGAAATAAACAAATAAAAACACTTATCAGTTTACTCTCAACAAAATGTGTGAATCGTTCACTGCTTCCACTACGCTGTGTATTTTTTTCACTCTCTATCATGAATGAAATGTGTGCATGCGTGTAAAAACGTTTTATTTATGCAAGCTAATGAATTCTCCGCAAGGTCAATCACTAAGAGTGCAATAATATTTTTTATTATTCGCTCAACAAGCAAAACAAAATGCGACATAATACAGCCCTCAAAAATAAAACTGATCTGAAATGAAAAGCAAATTGAACAAATATCCGAGTTTAGCGTTCCTCATAATTATACTTTACTTCATTCATTATTTATAAACTAGCACAGCTGCGTGAAGTTTTTTACTGACTAGAAGTCGTTTAGGGAAATGACATTAGTTTTTTTTGGAAGACTAAACGTTGACGAATCTGAAGAGGCATATTAAAATGATGAGAGAGTGAAATGACAAAAGCTACGAAAGTTAACTTCCGCTTGATTTGATTTATAATCATTATCCGCCTCCCATTGATAAAATAAGAACAAGCTTATATATTCGAGAATGTCATGCTAATAGCAGGAATACCCATGCATTTGGAAAACAAGCTTTTACTATTATTTAAATGGTGGTAATAATTTACAATCACTTTATCAAAAATGAAAACACGAGCAATAAACCCAAGAGATAAAACACGGTGAACAATGCACCTCATCATGTACCAACTTTTGCCTGTCTACTACCCAACTTTTTGGATTATAACGTTATATCCGATAATATTATGAATCGTGTAGCTTCTTTAAAAGGTTATATATACATATAACTTCATAAATCATATCATCTATCGATAACAAACGAGAAAAATTCTATTAATATAAAATATCGCGTCTTGTGTCTGTCTATGACGATTTATGAGAACCTTTTTATTGAGTTCAATTAAACTCTAATTTATATGTTGGTTTTGATCAGCTCTACATACTTATGTATACGCAGAGCTTCAAGCATGATCAAATGATTTTAATCAATCACGATGCTTAAATAATCCCATTCAAGCTAAACGCTCTCCATTCTCTACTATTTTTCTATGAACTCTCATCCCATTTATTCTTATTAATTTACATCTTCTTTTGCTGTTATTTTAAACAAGCGGTATTATTTTAGCGTCTCGCTTCATCGAAATCAGGCAAATTTTGAGCTTAGTAGCTATTCAAACTTATTACGATAAAATACTATGAACTCCCCTTTGGCGTTTTGAAGTGTAAAAGTACAGTATTTTTTATAATTTCATCAAGAGATTTCATCAGTAAACTGTTCTCTAAAGCCATTATGTAGAGAGAAGATGGTCAGATGGTTATTAAACCGCCTGCTTGTTCTTAATCCTCTGCCACCGAAAATACCTACAAACTTTCCGTTTGATAAATAATCCATCCTCACTCGTTTCTTCAAATCAATGCTAACAAATAAAAAAAATTCTGTCTAAAAACCTTACGTCTTAAAAAAATTGTATATCCGTACCATGAACACAACACAATCGCCACATGCCACATCCCAACATTGACCAATGCAAACGTATAGTAAAAGTATGCATAGAAATGAGTTTAATTTTATTTATGCATCTGAAATTATAGCATAGGTAATACTACTTTTGAAACTGCTATTGCTACAGTTATGTACATAATATATTTTTTATCTGAAACATGCATATAGCATACTTTACTGACAGACAGCTAGTTTATGTCAATAATACAACGCAGAAAATCTAGACGAAGAAAGAAAAAACTCGCTAGCTAAAAAGCAGAAGCAGCTTTTCTAACACTACTCCTGTGCATGATATTTTTATTATATTATGATGAAATTGATGAGTTCATGCAAGTTTTCTCGCAAATTCTTTTGCAGCCATGTTCCCCTCCAAAAGTAGCATTATATGCAATACGTAAAAGAACACCCGAGTAGGTATTAGTCAAAGCCAATGCCATTTCACTCCGCACCAGCAGTGATACCATAAGTATATACCAACACCAACAAACGTATCAACATATTTTATGTATGTATGCAGACAGACAGATATGTACATCCATACATTCTGTTAAAAAGCACATCAATACTTGCTCTTCTTCCATTCTTACTACTGCTCCGCACCGCACACGTTTTTCTCTGCTAAAAATTATAGTGCAACACCAGCACCGCCAACAGCCATCATCATCATCGTCATCCTCAAGGGTGGATGAACTCTTCTTTAGTCATTTTTAACATGAAAGAAAAAAAGTATATATCTATCCACAGACAGAAAGCCTTGTGTGGATGTATGCATGCATTCTACATGTTTTCCCACTCTTCCATACGTAATATGAAACAATAGCAAATGCACGTACTTTCTTTAAAAAGTATAAAAATTCTGACTCAACTCTTGCATTTTTATATACAAGTAGCGTTTTATTACGCAACAACAAGGGAGAAAAGAGCGTTACACTGTGAATGGTTCAAAATTGAACGTTTTTATAATCCAGTCAAAGCAGACATGAGCAAAAATGTTTGGGACAAAACATGAGAAAGGTATTATTGCATGACATGATGACATGCCATTGCAATCCTGACAAATATGTTCCATTTAATGTATCATGAGTTTTGGGCACAACGCAACGTGAGATTCCAGATTTCACCAAGTTTACAAGTTAAACATACATAGCATATTTTTGTGAGACACTCTGTTTCGTGTCACATTTTCTTGTCCATACTATTAAAAAACTCAACGTAGCGTAATATGCATGGTATTATTGGCATTTTCAAACATGTTTTCATCACATATAAAAAAAACTTCCAATAATACACCAAATGTGACGACGACCTATAACAAATAAATCACTGCCAAGCTTACTGCGCATTTAGTCTCGATACAGCGTTTTAGTATCAGTCACAGTGTTGTACTCAAAGGACAACGGTTGTGTGTGGTTTTGTATTTTACTAGGTAAATACTTATTGGTTCCAATGAAAGAGATGATCAAAGGCAAAAAACCACATCAAATAACTTATTTTTCTTGACAGTTAAGCAAGCACAACTGGAGCATTCCTCCTTACTCTTTACTTTACATATTTGTCAGATCATATTAATCAAAGGCATGAGTAACTGACACATGAGAGGGGGAAAGAAACAAAAATCCTTGATTTAGTCTTTAATGTTCATATACGGATAAGTTTCAAGGATTTCTATAAGTAATAGATGTGATAAGAAGAGGAGAGAGTAAAAATCGTAATACTACGGGAAATGTTGTTATAGCAACCATTAAATTAAAATATAAATGGTATGTACGTGACTCATTATATTTGTATGCTTCTAGGTGGACTTTACACTTCCTATAAACTTAAATCCAGAATCCAATGGGTAATGATAAATGTACGTGACTGACTTGTCAAAAAAGAGATGATGATAATGAATTGACACGACATG
>JAHZNG010003038.1:0-14458 GCA_027744375.1 Orchesellides sinensis
AATAATGGTCGCAAACATATTTTCATCCTTTTCTCAGGTATAAAAAACATATATATGTATCTAAACCTATATTGTGCGTTGTGAATACATATCATTTTATTGTGATTATATAGAAGGCAAAGAAAAACAGCAGTAACTACCAAATGATATAATGACAACACCAACAAAACCTACATTAGGTACATACTTGCATACCTTGCATTATTATCTTGCACATATATTATAAGAAATGCAAGTGTGCAAGCATATGAGACCTACACTACTGCTATTAGCAATATGTATATGGACAGATGAAAAATACAGATGGAGAGAATGGTTTAGTTTGCTTGTATAAAATGAATGATATCCACATCTTTTCTTACCGTCTACCATTCTTTTCGATCTTCACCAACAACACCAGATTCACTAACAAGAATTACTCCACAAATACATTGGCATAAAATACATATCTCTTTAGAATGTGCAAAACGTAGAATTGTCATCATATGAAATCTTTAGTTTAGAATAGGTAAGAATTGTAGCATTGGTCATTGCTGAAGATTTGTATCCAAGTTTAACTTTAAAATTTATAACTATAACACAGTGAGACTTTTTACTGATGCTCGTAAGATCTGTCCCGATTTTTTATTGTGCCAATAACGTCCTTCTTTTGCTTCCACATTCAATTCACGTTCATAGAATACCTTATTTTTAGCACTGGTGACGTTTTTCTGCTATTGTGATTGCTTGTATGTATAGTTGCATATAATATATAGGTTGGAGAAAAGGAAAGTATATTCACGTCAAACAATAATGCTGCTAAGATATGTTAGTCCCTTTATGACTGTTTTGGAATGTATTGTGAATGCTCGTAACAAATTCTAAAAGGCGGACGTATATAAATGTGCAATTCTAAAAACAGCAAGTGAAAGTAACACGAATCTCAACCAATTTCCTGCTCTCTCATGCAGAACTGTACTGTCTTAAGTCGTTTACTCACAACTTTTATAGCATTTTATCATGGCTGGTTTGCAATTCCTAAGAAAGCATCATATCATTAATAATTATACCGAGCTGGCTTCTAGGTAAAGGCTCAATGTTTACATAGTTGTATACCACCACACACAACATAGTTTATGTTTGTTCATGTTACGTACATATGTTTGCTAGATTCTGCTCTTGCCCCTCTACTTTCACTTTTTATACGTAGTCAAACACAAGAATTTCCTTTTTTTGCCAGTGACACTTTCAGGTGAACATTATTAAATCTTGTCCAAATTTATGACTAGGGCTAGAAAAATTCAATAAATTTTATGCAACCTATAAAAAGTTCAATTGGAGTCCTTTCCGATTTGAACTCCTTCCTTTTTTATATCATGAAAATGTGTTCAGTAAAAGTATTTCATTTTGCCTGAAAGAACAAAAGGGCTTCTCTTGGTTTTTATTCTAAGTCCTTTTTTAACGGAATGTATGAAGCAGTCATGTACAGCTCAACCAGCAGATCCTTGCTCTCTGACATTCTTCTCCAGCTGCACAATAGCCAGTCAGTCAGTCATCCAGTTTATATGCGGTGGCGGTGGAACAGCTTGCCAAACCATTTCGGCAAGCAACGGTCGTATATATGCTTAAAGTACACAGACTATAATGATCCTTCTCCTGTATTCTGCTTCTTTCCATTCATTCAATTATATACGCCGTAACAGTCCCTGTCTTCAATGTAGGGATTTCAATGTTATCTAACAGTGTATTTTATTTTTTAAAGGAAAGAAATAATAATAATTTATATAATGACAACCAAAGTTTCTTCGTAATAAAACTCTAGATGTCAAACTTTCTCCTTATCAAATAACGTCTTACAACTAATATCTTTGTATAATGTCCAGTTAAAAATAGTATCATCCATTACCCATAATTTTTCTTCTCATTCACTCCAGAAAAAGTTAAGTTGGCTTCCATAAAAGTTGATATTTTTGATGAATACACTTATTATCATTGGTGGATCATTCATGATGTATGTCATTTTAAATTCAGGTTCATTAAATATATCCAGTATCTCGATATCTTCAACGAAGTCAATAGCCACTGTTGAGCTCGAGTTGTTTTAAACGAACAAGTTTGTACAAAACTACAGCTTTCACCAATATTTATTTTTTCTTTCTTCGTTTTTAGATAACATATATTATATCAGCAATCTATTTCACAAAATAGATTTTCTCTACAGTTTCCAACTTTTATTTTGTTATTTATGCATCAACAAGCACTGTTTATATATCGTATTGTAAAAAATCAAAACAAACTCAGATGAAAATCAACAGTTGCCTACACATTTGCTCCTATTATTATTCCAGCTAAAAACACTTCCTACACTTGTTTATTCACAACCACCACGCGATACTATACCATTTTACAATATGCCTATGCAAAAAACAGTCCTATTATTAGCTCTCTTTCCACAACTTCGGAATACACTGACAGCTTTTACTTTCCCCAACAAAACCCTTTCTTTTTCATTACATTGAACTTTTTTTTATATATTTTATCCTAAGTGTGACTATGTTTGTACATCAGTCACCAGTAGTAGTACCGCTTCAACTGGCATGCTGCATTTACTCACTCAACTGCCTGATCTCTTCTGGCTGACTTGTGATGCAATGCGAGCAACAACATAGTATTTTTGTTCACATTTGCTACCCATATGGATGCTCTCTACATGTGTATCCTTGCAACTTTGGATAGCGTTAAAGCATGTACGACAGCTCTACCTTCATGCAGCTCTTCTAGTAAGATGCCTCGGATTCTAAATCCCTTTTCAGATTCGGATCTGGGCTGGAGTAGANTTTTTGTTCACATTTGCTACCCATATGGATGCTCTCTACATGTGTATCCTTGCAACTTTGGATAGCGTTAAAGCATGTACGACAGCTCTACCTTCATGCAGCTCTTCTAGTAAGATGCCTCGGATTCTAAATCCCTTTTCAGATTCGGATCTGGGCTGGAGTAGATTCGGGAAAGAGAAAGCTTCAGAGTGAAAGCTGGGTCTAAAGGCTTACAATGCGTTTCTTTATGAAATAGTTACATGCATCTTTAAGTATATTTCGTAGTATGTTATACTGTGTGTTATATACCACATTACATTCTATAATAGAGGTAATAATAACAATGATAACATTTGCGATATCTCTGTAGTCTTCAAACTGAACAAATCTATTAGGGTGTCCTGCAATTGTTATTTTTTCTGGCAATCCACACATGTTGCTTTCTGCTTTTGATTTTGCGAATAGTCATACAATTGTTTATAAAAAATAAATTGAAGCTACGTGCTTCATCTGTTTAGTTTAGTGGTGTATAAACAACAATTTAATTCAGCTCATTTACCAAACCAGTAGAGATGCAGTCAATAATATATTGTTTGTATTTCCAGGGAGGAAATAACGAGTTAGCACAGTATAACATTCCAATCCAGTGTTCACTTGGTTTAGTGAATTACATAGAAGATTTCCGTTATGCATATTATGTATGTATTATCAAGTTATTTCTGTATTGTTGATAGATGCATGAATGCATGTTATACGTAGTGATGCCAGCGCAGCCGCCTACTATCTTACTTTTTCCTTGTGGAAACCTTGAGCTCTGTTCAAACTGGTGATGATGGTTGTACGACGTAAGACCCACATGTGTGTTCCTACATTTACTTACAACGAATGTACCAACCATCATCATCCACCGCCACCAACATCACAGCTACAACCAACCACAGAGCCATGACGATGGACGGAGGAAACCTAGAGCCTCACTTTCCACTACTTTTCTCCCACAATAATGATTATTTACTATAAATCACGCCATATGGCGAAGAGGGGAAAATTGGTGCCTTTGGGAGGCACACCAGAGTAAAACAGGTTTGCACTTATACTTATCCCAGAGAGAGAGAGAGAGAGACAAGAATGCACAATGCATATAATATACGAGGGGGAAAATTATTTTCCCTGTTCTTAGAAATTTCATCGAGTGCACTTATGAATGGACGTATATGCCATTAAGCTTTCCATCAACTAGGTTTATTAATGGAGTGAAAGGTCCAATAGCATGTGAAATGCAAAGTAAGTCCCACTGAATGACAACGTGTTTGTTAGATAGGCAACTATTGAACTATTGTCCTTTGAAAAAGGTGTCAAACCAAACCGGACCTCATTAAAATTTGATTAATTTAAGACATAATGTAATTTCAAGAAAGTTATCTAGTTTGCATATAATCGTTGATAGTGATACAACAATAATCTACATGAGATTTTTTATTGAATTAACATATACTTCATCATCAGTTCGAGCTCTGGTAACTGGAAAATAATTATATGAAAAAATGCCTGTGTCTTGTGTGTGGGTGAGGTTGATTTAGGAAGAGCCAATTTTTATAATTGTAGAAATGCAGGTTAGAAAGTTATAGGAAGCGATGGGAATGTAGAACTAATGGTAATGGAAAACTACGAAAAATAATATAATGAAAGTTGAAAAAACCAATATGATGGACACGGTTTGACTTGTAAAGTAACCGCTCTCCTAATTAATTCATTTCTCATTAGCTACCTATAGTTCCAAAACCGAATGCACACAAAAAACTATTAAAATAGGTGGTTTGATCTGTCTATGCTTACATACGCTAGTTATGTAAATGTATCATGTTTAATTCCTGTATTGAAACAAAAAATAAATTATAAAGTGTAAACCAAGTTATTAATAAAATGACATGGTTCACAGCATCGTGCGTGGCTAATGGAGTCCATATATCACGTTTTTTACACGATTAGTTAAATACAGAGCCGACAGAGCTTACATTTTTTGCAGAGGCACACTTCTTCTACCAACCAACTCGTGCTCATTTCGCGGAATCTGAAAACATGCTATTTTAGGGGAAAATATTTACTATTTCAGGAAACACCTCATTTTCCGACTATTTTGGCTTAGGTATGTATTTTCAAATACCACGACTCAAAAGTTCTAATTTCAGCTTGAGCTCCTACGCTACATTTCTGATCCTTTGCTGCCAATGACACTCTATCGTTTCTATACGACCTGAAACTGAAATTATAGACCTACATTTCGAAGGTTGGGAAATGGAGACAATATGGTGAAAAATTTGGACTGCATATATAGACACTTGGACAGAAAGATCTCATTCTATACCGATTTTCTGATGTTGTTACTAAATCCATATAAATTACATACACGTTGACAAGTAAAGCCGAAACTAAATACAAGACGATTTGTCTTTGCCCTGGGTATTCTCTACGTATATTGTATCATAAGTAAAATGAATGAGGGGCCACAAAAAGTGCTAAGGTGGCAATATAAGTGTCTACTTTACTGGAAAATAAGTACGTTTGCCTTGTGACACCCTTTTATTGTCCTCGTTCTTTGCTCTTACCTTTGATATACTGATTTGTACAAGCTGTTTATTCTATAGAACATAATATAATGTAATATACTTTCAGATCTTCTAATTATTCCTTTGCTACAATGCCAATGCAGGGTAAGCTTCATCCTGCTACATTTTCAATAAGCTTCTTGCACTTGCCTTAGTCAACCCAACCAACGCCAAACAGATGTAAGCAGAGTGTTAATTTGCATTGTCTAGGCCTCCCACACAAACACCGTTCAAGCAGCAGTGGGAGATTAAATCACAGCTCTGGTTACACTGTGTAAATCTGCCAGCTTGTACTTTAATCTTGAAAAAGACGTTTGTCGTTCGTCACTCCTCTACGTCCTTGTAGTGTCACCGACTTAAACTTGTCGTTCGAAGCAATTACGTGACTGAGGGAGAAGATAAAGGTTCATCTTGTCAGACATATACTACTGGTGACGCAGAGTATGTCTAATGTCTAACCATGTAATTCAATATACTCGACAACTAGGTCTTAAATTTTGCATACACAATAAAACACAGGGAAACTGTGCAGTAGTGTTATTTTGTACGATACCGGATGAAGAATAATTACTTCCTTGATAAATTGGCAGCTCAGCAATGCAGTAAAACAAGGATCAATTTGTCTTTTTTACGTTAAGTACACATGGACATAAGGAGAAATGCCATTCTTCATCACTTGCTGCTCCATAGAATTTGCAATGTCTTCCTGACTTTCTCTTATGATCTTATTCTTGCCTTGCTATGTATGCTTACACCAAGTACAGAAAAAAGCGGAAACGTGTGGGCTGTTGCTGCTGTATGTTGGTGGTACTTTGATACTGAGGCTGATATTTAGCAATAGGGAGAACTAGCCTAGAGAATTTATACGTGTTTGCTGTATTGTTAACTCAATAATTTGGGTAAGACACCAGTTTCCGGTTTACTTGAAAGCAAAGACACATTATCCTCTTGTGCAACTGATGCAGATTACATTTCCCTCTTGCAATAATTTAGCATGGCACACGTAAAGACACACATAAGCACTTAGAAAGTAGCGTGAAATTACTAAAACTAATGGGCCTGAGTAGCACTCGACTCATTTCAAGATAGAGAGGTGAGTAGGGAAAACACCTAATGCTTGTTGGTAAAAAAGGAGTGTACCTAGTTTATACATAGTAGTAAAAAAGTTAGCTTTACTTCCTTCATAAGACATTTGCTTTCCTTAACCTTCCCTTCCCACACTATTTTGCAGATAAAGCAACATGTGGGCAATAGAATAACATCTAGGCAAATTCAGCTAAGGGCTATATTGGTTCATGGAAACTATATGATCTTATGGAATTGTTCGCCTTAAGACTCCAACTCCAACTGTCTCTTCAAAACGGAAAAAATGGGATACCTATATTAAAATATTGTTCTTTTGAATCTTATAATGTAGCATTTGGGCTACGAGAATGTCAAGTGAGTAACAGAGTGAAGGCTTAATTCTGCCATCGGGCATTCAACCCTTTAAATATACACTCAAAAGAAAGTTGCATCTCATAGATGATTAGCTACTAACTCCCAACAGCCAAATTTTATATGACTTTAATCATAGATATCATTTTGAAATGACGTAAAATGAATAAATCTTATATTCGTCTTGCGTAACTTAAATATTTACATTCAGCAATGTGAAAACTTTCACAGCAAAATAGAAAGAATTTTTTTGAGTTATGTTACTTACTATGTGCTTTTTATGTCTAACATGTAGTTATCTTCTCATGTTTGAATTGCGCTTTATTTTTAGAACAAGTAGGTGCTCACATATTTATTTGAGCCTTGTTTCGTCGTGTAACGTGGGTGTACGACATGAAAAAGAGGACTTGTAGGGAATTAAATATTCATTCAGTATGGTGATTTTTATATACATACTTACCTACATACATACATACATACATAACATATACTCAGTATCACCTTTTGGCTCACATTGAAGAAGAGTACTTCAGTAGTTGTTTTCCGCACTGTTGCTTCTTCCCTCAGAGTGGCAAAGTAACTTTATGAATGAAAGACAAGACCTGAGGATAAACTTCTTTGGTACTTTCACCAAAGAATGGTGATGAGTAAAGCTATGTATGTGTAAACATACGTTAAGTTAATAAGAAGCCTGGCGTAAGTTACTTATACAAGTATCTATAATGTACACAGTTAAATATGTGTGTTAAAGGCATTTTTGTTTATAAAAGTTTGCGTTTGACCTTTGCATTTTATGCTCAACACAAGAGAAAGTTTAAAACTGAATGACTTTTATGGGCAAATTGAGGCATAATAAAGTAAAAAAGCATTTTACGCTGATTTTATATCTGTATGTAACACATTATATATACTTTATACACAGACGTATAGTATATCCTCATCTTCTGTGATGCTTTACTTAGCTACTGACGTGAGTGATCTGAACACGGCAAAAAAGAGGAAAACCCTAATACCAAAGGATTCGCTGAGAGGGATATAGCTTTTTAAGCTTGGTCGCCCTCGTCAATCTCCTTGTCGTTGTTGGCCATATGGTCATGTTATTCTTTATTTTCCTTGCTGTTCGTTTTCTCCACTACTATACCATATCTCACACTTTCTCCAGCTTTCGTATACTCTAAAGCGCAATATATACTAAAATGTTTGTTGTTTTGTATACTGTTAGCAAGAAGTCTTTCTCCTTTTCCAACAAATATAAATGTCAGGCACTCTTTTGAATGCATTCACCCCTGCAGCCCGATGCGAGCTTTATTTTGTAATATTGCTTTCCTTTCTTATTACACGCGTTTGTAGTTATGTAGTGCCAGTACCGCTATTGAAAGCCTTTATAAACTTCATGATGTTGTCAGCTATGATAATACGGCTTTTCTAACTTGTTTTTGATGTCATCTTTAGGTTCATGTAGGTACACATGTATGAATTCATGTGTGAGTTGATGACTGTCTAGTCAGCTCTGGAACACGTGTATTGGCAAGTCCGCAATGTTGTGGGTGGAACTTGATTTGTTGGTTTTCTATGGAAAGAAAATGGATGCTTGTTTTACTAAGGTTCAAAAGAAGGGTGTAAATAATATTTTTTACAATATGCGTATTGTTGGTTTTTTATGGAAAGAAAATGGATGCTTGTTTTACTAAGGTTCAAAAGAAGGGTGTAAATAATATTTTTTACAATATGCGTCTGAATTTGTGCACATGAAGGTATATGTTTTTCTCTGAGCGACCTTTTATCTTTATGTATGTATGAGCATCATTAAAGACTCCATGTTGGATCCTATTTCACGTGCCCGTTCGCACAATTGTGAAACAGATAGTAGGTCAAATTACAAAACTGGAAAAAGAACAAAGTGAGCATGTTAAATGAGAAAAATATAAATACTTTTTCCCCTTAAATTTATTTAGATCCATGTATTTGAATTTAGCAATAGTGCATTGTTGAATAACACACTACGAAATGAAATATGAAAGGGGAATAAAGTCACAAACAGCTCAAACCCAAATATTTTTCATATTGTTTTCATTACTTTCACAATTTTAATTTACGGAGATTCATTCAACTGGTCAGAGTGAAAGAAACAAAGGTGACTTTTGATGTTCCTTTTGATGTTATAATGAAAGTCTTTCATCTTTGCGTTTACTATGATTATAGGGCTCACATATCTATACAACGCCTTCCACATGCCTATGTACAATATATACCAGTTCATCATGTTCTGTTTTTGATTTTCATGTTATGTTACGTGAATCAAGATATTGTAGTATTGAAAGAAAATTATACAAGGAAACAGTAATTGTCATCATTTAGATCAGGAAATTTGAACAACAGTATAAGAACTGCTGGTTGGATGGAACTTTTGCAGATCGCAGTATCTGAACTCAAACCCAACCAAAAGAGCAAAATACCTGTTGCTTTAATGTCTTGTATAAAACGTGTCTATTGACTGAATATAAAGCATTCAGAATCCATACCAAATTATTTCTATATCACAGAACATTTAAAAAAATTCAGAATTAGAATAGTCTGAGTAATTTGCAAATGTGCAAACTGCAAACGGAATCTGTCAGAATAAAGTGAGTATATTTCATTCATCCAGGGAATTAGTAATTTGAAATGGTAGGGTAACTTTTAGATGAGGTCCGGCCTGAAAATGTATAACATGTCCAGACAGACAATCTTATTTACAGCTTTTTACGATTTTGCTTATTTTACCTATCCATATGGACACAAATATGCCCAACTATACATGTAGATTACGTTGGCTTCTCTAATTTCTTTTCATGAAATCCATTTCACAGATTAGTAAATCTTTCCATTTGTATTCAGTGCGGCTACATTACATTACGTATATAATATAAGCTCAGCGTGGGAATAGTTCGTCACAGTTGTTGCGATTTCTCTGGCGAATTATTGGTGATTATCATGAATTTATGCTGGTCCATTAAGACAAATTTTAAAGTATTATTTTGAAACGAATATGCAAGTAAATTTTCCATATGTAACATGCACACGGTTAATCAAAAAAATGGAAACTTATTCCTATCAAAGTGCACACCTTCATTACGTTTTAGCAACTGCCATACAATCAAAAATAATTAGTTAGCAGAATATGGCCCCATTGCTGGATAATTAGGTTATTGTAAACTTTAAACTATGAATATGCATACGCTATCATATCAAGGAATACTTCAATGTGTACCTACATCTACAAAGTTAAGTTAGCACACTCATAGTAAATTCATAATTTTTATTGTGAAATTTTAAATTTGAATTTACTTTTACATACATTTATTCCAAGTTCATTAAAATTTCTTAATTACTTTACAACTTGATTCATTAAAAATAGTAAGATTAAGATACTACACTTAATACAAAAAAGATAGTCTACTAAGCCCGAATAATCTTGCTTTAAAGTTAAAAAACACTAAATCAAACGACAATTACTGCTACCAACAAGTACATGTATTACGAAGTCGTTGGGTACGAATTTCAACCATTACGCATGGCTGATGCTTTTACCCATTGATTGATTGATTGAACCATAAAAATTGTATTAAATTCTTGTGTCAACATTTATACAAACATTTAAGTGCGAAGTGAAAAAATGAATACAGTTTATCGAATTATTGCATTAAAATGAGAATGTGACCAAGTAAATACATCATTATTAGAAATTTATTCATCAAAAATTTTCTTCGATTGATTAAGTAAGGTAACATAAGATTAAAAAAGCTGGATATTATTTTTACTCGCCGCAAATCAGAACTTCCATCAATTCAAAACCATATTTTTTTAAACATCTCAGAAGAACCGAAGGTGTGGATGAAAATATAATGTGGAGTGGTGGATATTTTGTATATTATTGGGCTTCTTTTGGGAGGATCAGTATCCAAATACAAATATTTATGTCCTTTTGTCCTTTCCACTGCTTAAAAACCGTGAACCTTCAACTGCTGAGGTTTAGCCAAACCAGTTTTCGTCAACCACTGGCAAATGTTTTCTCGCTGGTCACCCTGCAACTGCAAAACTTCTCCGTATTCTGGATGCTCGACCACAGTTCCGTTACAGGCAAATTCCTACACACAATCAAATAAAAACTTTTCATTACTACCACATTAAACCAAAACTAATTACTTCATAAATACTCATCAGCTTATGTACACATTTTGAATTTCCTTCAAAATTAGAAAGCATAAATTAAAACTTGAACTACAACCAGAATCCTTGATTAAATCACAATCCCTCCCTCCAACATATTTTCCTTTATCCTTTTCACAACTGGCTCAATCACTATCTTTTTTTGACAGCCACCAGCTGATACCTTCAACTTCTACTTTAACTCCCACATCAACCATATAAATTTTAAAATACACTTCTTTCTTTAAATAAAACAAAATACTTACCGAATGTCTTCAGATTTTCGATGTTGGACATTGCTTGGCAAACCTACCAATTACAATAGACGGCTGTTTCTCTCGCGCACAAACAATTTCTTTCTGTATTTAATTTCTCAATCAGTATTTAGATCAATTCTCAAAAAATTATTACTCACAAGAAAAAATATGGTTTTTTAAATTTACGAAGATGAAGAGCGGAAGCGTGTGGATTATTTTTCGTTTACTCTGCTTTATTTTTAAATTTTTTGAAAAATATTACGTCAAAAAAATTTACTTCTTGTAGTGTGACCTTTTTTCTACTTACTTGTGTCCTATCAAGACAGCAGCGATTAAATGTACCTTTGTGGTGTATCTGTGCTATAGACTTTAACATAAGAAGCAATATAGCTGTGTCTTTTACTACTACGTTTCTTGTGAGAATTGATGGAGGTGAGTTTGTAGAACGTAAAATTTTAGGTATGTTTTTGTAGTAGTGTAGATTTTACGTTCAGGTTCAGATACCTATCCAAAATATGTGGTGGTGTGGTAAAGTGGTATATGCCGTGTGGAGCAGATAGGTATTTTTCCTATGAACAAAATACACAATGCATATAGAATAAGGCATACTTTTATGTATAAAAATATCCTTATCCTGGGCGATGAGTCAGTTGAGTGTGAATCCGATAGGAATGAAATGAAAGTCATGTGGGGGCCGTTTATAAATGACAGTGGAATATTACTTTGTAAAGTGTAAAGGATATTTTTGTTTGTTTTAAATGCATGCTAAAATGATGATGAAAGAGTTAGTCATTAGTTTATGGTATTGCGTCAGATTTTCAATTACCAAAGTACTGACTATTTAGTGTTTAGTAAAAACAGTAATTATTTTGAACAGTTTAGTGTTACTACAAAAATAACAGAATTGTATGTATGCATAATAATACTTTTGAACGAGCCCTGTGTTTAAGGTACTGTTAAAGTGATATCTGAGCTTGAGTGTGGCTGTGTACTTTGTTCTTAATCGCACGATGTCTCTCTATAAGTATCACAAAGGAACAAAGTAACTTTTATCCTATGCATATGCATAATACAAGATCCAATGCAATTGGGCGTATGTATAGGTTTAGGTGTTAGGTATATGTAATTGACATTTATGCTTGAAGCTAATTTCGAGGTTTCGTTAATTAAATGAACTGATATATATAAAAAATTTAAAAATAATAACTGTAATGCTCTTGCGAAGGTGATTATATCCAAAGAGGACGAGAATAGACTAAAGCGTAAAGTGACATGATACATACTTTCTTCAAGCATGTATGGACCATACGGAAGTGAGGTGACTAGATGGCAATGACTTACCTACCGTTATGAAGTATGAAGGAGAAAGTATGGGGTCAGGGTCAGATTGATAAAGGAAAAGAGGGATGGATTTATTATGAAAATTTATATGCAATCTTTATTGACCTTTGATATCGTGTAAATAAATACAGTCAAGAATTTATTACGTGATAGGACGATGTCTCAAGTTCTCAACATTTGTACGTATCTAGATCGTTTGCCTAACTACATCTTAATCAATCTTTAGAGCAATGGATGATACATACATACTTACGGTACAGTATACGATATATAGAGACATCGGAACCTCAATCAGTTTTAGTTAAAACTTAAAACGTAAACTCATCATAATAGAACAATTAATATTTACAAAGTCACTGGGAGAACTTTGGTTGAAAAAGAAAATGATATGAATGATACATAAGAAAACAAACGTTTTAGTTAAAACGTAAACTCATCATAATAGAACAATTAATATTTACAAAGTCACTGGGAGAACTTTGGTTGAAAAAGAAAATGATATGAATGATACATAAGAAAACAAACGTTTTACTTATTGCGTTTCTTAAAGATACCCATCCATCCTGATGCTACCGCTACTGTAGCTACAATGGCGGTCATAAAAGTTGCAAAGAATGCAGTTGGCCTTCCTCTCATTTCAAAAATATGTAAGTAGTTGATAAAGTATTTAAGAATTCGCATGTTCCATTGGGTATATGGTGGGTAGCGAGCTGCGTATACTTTCTCGGCGACGTGAGAGAAAGGACGCTGCACGACACTTTTCTTGTGGACGAAAGTTTCATAGGAATATTTGCCATGATATCGTCCGATTCCTGTAAATTTAATGAAGATATCAGTTGTTAACCTGTCCAATCTTTTTGTCAACCAATCTCAATCAGATTACCTATGTATTTGATGCTATGAAAAAAAACACTCACCAGAATCTCCTACACCACCGAATGGCAACCCTTCCCATCCGTTTTGAACTATCACGTCATTACAGCAAACAGCCCCGCTTGAGCTTCTAGTTATGAAGTACTCTAACGTATCTTGCTTACGTGAAAACACGTAAAGAGCCAGGGGCTTAGGTCTAAATTAAATTGTAATTGTATTCAAGTTAAATACTTTTAAATTCTAGCGACCAGTCACATTAATGACCGAGTCGATTTCTGTATTCTGTACCTTTCTTTTATAAACTTCAAAGCTTCTTCCTTCGAATTGACAGTGACAATTGGTAACAGCGGCCCAAATAGTTCTTCGCTCATTAAGGAGTCTGTATCTTTTACATCGACTACAAAAATTGGTTAGTAAAAAAGAATTATTCATACAGAAAAAATTTACAAGTCTAAAAACTTGGGCTTCTTACCAACAATAGTTGGCTCTATGAATAAATCTTCGGCATTAGTTTTCCCTCCAGTAACAACTTTTCCCTTGGTGCTTTCCAGCAATTTTTTGAGCCGATTAAAGTTATGCCCATTGATAATTCTTGTGAGATCCGGACTAGACTGTGGATTATCAGTGTACCATTCTGACAGGATACGTTTGGCTAACTCCACAAATTTTGCCTCCGTGGATTTGGAACACAAGATATAATCAGGTGCGATACTGAAATTCATAACGCAAATTATGTAGAGATAATTGCCAAGCCAAGTCAAGAAATAATGTTTTAGATGCTTACCATGTTTGACCAAGGTTAATGCACTTTCCTGGAAGCAGAATTTTAATTTATATTACATTTCTTCAGTGATATGCGTAATAAATATCTTTCTTGTTTTTATATTGGAATGTTAACTCACCCCAAATTATTCGTCTAGCCATTATCTCAAAATCACAGTCTTCGTCGATGTACACAGGG
>JAHZNG010003039.1:0-10013 GCA_027744375.1 Orchesellides sinensis
CAGAAGCCGACTTGCAATTCTGTTTGACGTAAACTCTTCAAGGTACCTAGTACCTACATACCCTATGTTATAAAAATACTCTTATGCATCTCATCGAAAACAACCAAACACATTACAATTTCAACCATAACGTCGTGCATTTGCTCCCCTTTACTTACATTTGTCATTCGGTGGGACGTCTAGATTTAATTTATTACAGTATATACACCTATATAAACCTATTATATTAAAATAAGCTTTGCACACGAAAACAACGTTAACGAAAATACTTTAAGCATTTTTTGTTAAGCACACTCATACATACATAGCCATTATTATCTTTTTATTCGCTTTTATAACTCAAAGATTCCTATCCTCCCAACAATCCCTTAAGGCTACGCTAATTCCCCAGATAAAATGCAATGATTTTTATACTCTCATGCAATTTGAAAATTACATTATTACGCATTACGTAGTGTAGTGTGGCCTTACTTCGCTACATGCACTTTATCTCTTTCTCTGCAAGAAATTTCATCCTCTACTGAGATTTCTCATTAATATACCTCTTCCTACTTATCTTATAAGAGTATTTTTTATAACATTGCATTGGGTATGTAGGTAGGTACTAGGTACCTTGAAGAGTTTACGTCAAACAGAATTGCAAGTCGGCTTCTGATTTTTTTGCAAAAATCTCAGCGTTTTTCGATTGTTGTTGTTTTAGCTCTTGCAGTTCATCATGACACGTTGGAAGGGACGCAGTAGCAGAGCTACAATAAACGCCAATTTAAACAGCAAAGAGTCTGAAGACGAAGATCTAGATTATACCGTGGCAGATGTAGATATCACAGCTTTACAAAACACTTCCCTTTTGTTCCCTAAAGAGTCATCGGGGTCGACATCGCCGTTATTTCCTACATCTCGCAAAAAGTTTATGGTTATGACTTGCAAGCGTACTGTGTTCGCGTGCCGTGGTTTTTTCCTCTTTTGTTTGATAGTCTTTCTTGTCATTTCCTTTGTGGCGAGTAATAACAGTAATAGTGATAGTAGTTCAGTTAACAATAGGACCAGCGACAGTACAAAAGATCCAACTTTAACTCTCTCTGAAAACCATCAAAAATTTACTCTAATTTTACCAGAGGGTTCACCGTCTGTGAACAATGGGAGTATACCAAATGCGTTGCCACAAATTGTAGTTAATTATAATACAGAATGTAGATATAGAAAAACAGATTATGCCATTATTGGGAATTCCCTTCGCAAGGGGCTGGAATTTTTTGAAAGAAATTTTGAGAATATTACGGTTTTAGATGGTGCTCTTGGCACAAAAATTGTTACAGGTAATTGTGAGGAAAAGCAGTGGTACAATACAAATTCAATTGCAAATGGTATAGCACGGTTAATTACAATTACTTACTTCCCCAAACAGAGCAATTATACCAGACTATCGCTTCACATCCCATGTTGCCCCTAGAAGTTCAGGGTTACATAGGAGATCTAGCGAAGAGGGCTGCAGTTCTCACTGTCAAAATCACAGAGACTGTCAAGAGGGCGTCAAATAGTACTGAGGATCTTACACGTAAATATAATTGCATTTGAATCTTTGTAAATGATATAGTTCCAATGAGTTGCAGCTCTAATTAATGCTTGCATTATTGTACGACATGTCCTCAACAATGCAGATACACTTCCATGGGTTGATACAAAGGGATTATGGGATCTACCCCAGGATGGTATATGGTATAGTGCTGGGAAGTTGAAATCTTATGAGCCCCCTAAGGGTTTCGAAGATTTATGGAACATGGCGAACAGGAAGGAAGTGATAGGGGAGACAGAGTCCGATGCTTGTATTTACCAAGTGTTTCATTGCAGCAGTGCAAACATAACTAACAGTTGTCGGCGAGATTTTCTGGAAAATGTTGGAACACAATATTCTCTTACCCATCAAGTTATATACATGTTACTCGCAAGAAAGGTAAGTGTAATTAGGTAAAAAATATGCATAATTACAGGTAATATTGGGTTATTGCCGTTAACTATGATTCTGGATTTGTATGACCTAGATGAAATGCTTTGACGAAAAGACGTGGAAGAATGTTGAAGCCCTTCAGCACAAGGGAGACTTGTTTCTAGAAAAGCTTTGTGGGAGAGTTTGGCAAGAAGCAAACACCATTGCTGAGGCTAACTTTCCTCCTAAATTCCGGGATTTATTTATAGAGCAGAGTAATTAATTAGTAGTATTAAACTGAATTAATTCAACTTTACTTTAGTTAATGTTTGTTGGTTTGCAATATGGGGTTTTGTTTTGTAGTTGGAATGTGTTCCCTTGCTGGCTACACAGACTTTCTCAAACGTGAGTGGCTTCGTCGCATAATTTCATGGCAGTCAATGAGCTCCTCAGGTTGTTTTGGATTAGGACAGAGGAGAAGAGGCGTACCAACAATAGGACAACTAGTGGCACACTATCAGAAGAATCAAAATAGGCCAATTCCAGGTGGTGGATTTAATGAGTTTCTCCAAAGTAGACATATAGTCATTCGCCATAAGAGGTCAGACATGTTTCTGGAGGATGGAAATAGTGACAGGTGCTCCGTACATTTTACATCGGTTGGAGTCACAGCGCTGTCGCTGTATCTTCGCTATTTTGTTGACAGTTGTATGGACCTTTACTAAGTGCTAAGACATGGGGACATGATAGGCTATGGCGAGGAAAATTTGGTAATGCTAGTAATATAATATGATCTCATGAATGTGAAATGGAAACCCAACAGATTACCTGTTAAATTAAGTGCATGATCTATGTATATGTATAATTCTTTCTTCAACGTTCACAATACATGTGTATGTCAAGTCAATAAAATGCTATGTATCAGCTAGTCGTACAAGAAATGGTTGATAAAATTCCAAAACCCTTTAATCTTGCCAATTTTACGTTAAGAGTCACAGCGCTGTCGCTGTATCTTCGCTATTTTGTTGACAGTTGTATGGACCTTTACTAAGTGCTAAGACATGGGGACATGATAGGCTATGGCGAGGAAAATTTAGTAGTGCTAGTAATATAATATGATCTCATGAATGTGAAATGGAAACCCAACTGATTACCTGTTAAATTAAGTACATGATCTAGGTATATGTATAATTCTTTCTTCAACGTTCACAATGCATGTGTATGTCAAGTCAATAAAATGCTATGTATCAGCTAGTCGTACAAGAAATGGTTGATAAAATTCCAAAACCCTTTAATCTTGCCAATTTTACGTTAAAATGCGTAATTACATTTATTACTTTACATAGCATCATTTACTTTGTTTTACGTTATAACGCTGCATTTTGCAGTGCATTGAAATGTGTTGTGTTGTTGACCGAAGTGTTTTGTTACATTTATGTATTTACAAAACTAACCAATAACAAGACGTTTCGATCACAGTTTATTTTTAGACAGATGCATTTTTTGCTCCAAAAAAGTAATATCCGGAGCTTTCCGATCAGTGTTTTGGATGTAACTATGTATAAAATGGCATAGCAAAGATGTACATCGCGCATCTTCGAAAAGGATGAAATGAGTAAAGGCTTAAATGATTCATAACCCAAAACACCAACATCTACGAACTTTGCAAAGAAAGGTTTCAGGTAAATCATATTTGCATTATAATAATTACACGTGCTAAACTACGCTTGTACAACAAGCCAAGGTACGTATCAACAGTGACCCATGTGCAATTAGAGGTGTTACAAACATTGAAGAAGAAGAAATGTACAGAGCTGGAAGAAAACATCCTTTGAGGGAGTGTCTCGGAGAAAATTCTAATGAGCCCCAAGCAAAAAGACGAAGATTTGAGAATATTGTATTACTGAGAGGGGGTCGACGAAATCATGGGCTATCAGACAGGGGTGAAATAAATGGAAACACTGGAAACGAACCAGAAGCTTTAAATACAGAACCACGACGGATAATAAGAGCAGGCAAGGACTGTTATGTTACTAAAATATGATTAATGATTGTCAAGTACAATATAGAACTGAATAATAAAAATTATTGAATTTCCCTACTGGCAAACAAGGAAAACGAAAGAAACCTGGAGATGTGGAGGATGACTCAATCGCAGCAGCGGCTCAAACACCTGAAAAGGAAACTGACGAAAATGATATTATCAGTGAACTAACGAAAGAGTTTAAAAAGGCTCGTCTTCGCCCAGTGTTTTTCACAATCTCTTCTTTTGTCGAGCAAACTGTGGATGAGGTTGGATTTACCATGGCAGAAGATGAACCTGAGGAGACTGCTGAGGTCACTATTCGATTGAATGTAACTAGAAGTAGCAGTGCCAACGACGTGTCTACTGCAAGCAACGTCTTCATTTCAGAAGTTACGGAAGAAGCAACGTTGACAGTGACTCCTGGAGAAAATGAAATGCCGAAGTTGGCTAAAGAGCAACATAGTAATGAAGACGTTGGTACTTTTAATGAGGATTTAGAAAGCAAATGTGATTCGGATGAAGATATCAACGACTTTAGGAATAACAAGGAAATAGGAGGGTCTATCAACAATTTTGATTTTAACAAGGGTGCTTCCCATTCTACTGGAGATCGTAAGATTGGCGAAACTTATGGTTTTATTCAAGCTGGAGGGACTTGAGTTTTGATCTATAAGGAGTACGTAAGAAATGAACAAGGCTGTAGAAGAGGGCAAGAAGGATTTAAGAAAGAAATCAAGATTTACATATGATTATGAAGGGGTTTTCCTTAACTTCAGATTCGTTTTTCGGTTAAGTCAATATACTCATCATGTATGTATTGCTCTAGTCTTTATTCGTGATTTAATTCTATCAAGTTTAGTTACAGCTTTAAGTGATAATAGTTTGCACACATTACGATATTAAAATACGTATTATGTTCCAGTTTTAGTAATTAGTCTGAATTCTACACATAACCGATTGCATTGCATTTACTGGAATATCATGCTTAAAAAGTAAGACAAGAGCTATACAAAACTTTTAACGCCGAATGTAACTGTATCATACTACTCGTTTTAAATCATTCATCGATAAAAATAAAAATTATCATATTAGACTACTTGTACCACCGAAGCAATGCAAACCTGGGTCGCTAGAATAATATGCGTTTTGTTTGCAGATGCTTATTATGAAAAATGTACATGTTGAGGTAAATAGCGTGTCATTGCAAACTAGATAATTACATACAAATTCTATCCAATCGACCAGACTATTTTACCGCAAGGCCACAATTGAGCTAATAAATGCAGCTACCTGGTTAAGAAAAACCTACAGTTTTTGAGTATTTTGCAGGAATATGGCATTAAAACAATTGTAATGGCTGAATCCGCATTTGCAAAATATCCAGACGACGCCTCTGCCATTAATGATTTCAACGTTTATTTTTAGGTTTAAAAAATACCAAGCCTAGATAATCTGCAAGCATGAAAAATGTAGATCATGATACAAACATCTTGCAAAATAAAGCCATACATACATCCTTCTTCGTCTTACTGTGAGCATTACTTTATCACCATACAAGGCATCATAGAGTGAACTTGAAAAACATTTTTTATTAGGAAATTAGAAGAGAATCTGGAGTCTAGATGAGCTTCTACACTTCATTCAGCCGATTTAGGGATCTCTGGATTTCTCTCGGAGCAACTAAAGCCTTGTGTGGATGTGGTCATGTTCAAAATCCATAAAAGCTTTAAAAATTTCCTCACATTTTATGCATCCTCATCCTCTTCTTCGGTCTGAGAGAAGATTATAATACATAGTAACAGCACATTTACCTACTGTTGCATATATACATACCTTACACACGGCTGAATATGAATAAAAGTAAAAAACCGACTGATACCTTATATATCCTTTTTATACTGTTTTTAAAGGAAACTACTACATTGTATTCTATTTGATACATTTTCTTGTCACTAAATTTCTACGTGTTAGCATTTTAAGCTGATATTACCTTCATTTTGTATAAATGATGCACACATAAAAACATGTTTTGCTTTTGATAATATGGATTAGCATTATAATACATAAGGTCTACATAACCAGTCGTGTTTGTATTATTTAAACGTAGTTTAACCAAGCTGTTGTTTTGATAAGCTACTGTTGGTGTTATCAGTTTATACTATCAGGAACTGTCCTTTTTGTGTACACTGTGTATAAGTAAGTATAAATGTGCTTCGAAAGCAATATAAATTAATGCAATAATATGTTTTTAAATTCCAAATCAAAGAAAAACAGCGGTGTAAATTATGCTAATTTTACATTCACAAGCGTGATTTAGGTTTTAGATTATATTTAACATCAGCATAATTCATAATTTTTCGTATTCGAAACTGTTTGAAGGTTCAAGGAACTTTGGAGACATTTTGCTCCATTGGTAATGCTTTCACAAACTAAATTAGCTTAAAATAGATTGCAAAGAAATAGGGTTACAATTTCAATATGTCCATTGTGACTGACTGAGTTTAAATTTCATTATAAAAGTTTTGTACGTATGAAGCAATAAAGAGTAAAAGACGGTCATAGTGCCAACTGTCATTGGAAGTTATCGATCAGTATTGATTTTCCTAAGCAGAAGCAACATGTTAGTATTCTATAGAATATGTTAGTAAATGTTCCAAAAATTAATTTAAAGTTTCAGGTTTAGCAATAATCTCAAAAGAAATCATTTACTTTGCATTCAGCAACTTGAGGTGGAATACTTTACAAATTAGTTTAAAAACTTCCATTATTTATACATTTTAGTAATGCTTCCATTGTGTTTCATTGTAAATTGTTAGATTTCCAAGATCTTAGATGTGATGACAGCAGCAGTTTAGTCTGAACAGGTGGTGCATTAAACTAAACTAAATCGTTTTTATATGAATAGTTAAGTTTGCCAAAGTGTAAGCCAACAGACATCTCGTCCGAATCATCCCGTCAAAAAGACATCATATATGATCAAAAGGTAATGATGAGTGACAAATAAAACTATTTTTGTATATGAATATTATCATGATAAAAACAGGAGCAAATTTGCATCAAAGACATTACATTGCATATACTTTTTAAAACGCGATGATTTTATTGAAAGTAAAATTTTGGGTTTGAAAAACAACCTAGTGTCATTTCTCAAAAAACTAAAAATTTGACTACAGCATAAAAAACTAGCTGAATAAAAAACTGCAACCAGAAGAGTCACAGTCTAATACAAAAGCTAAATTTCTAAACTATACTTCAAATCTGAACAAAGCCAATTGAAAAAAACAACACACAAAACGTAGATTTGAAAGGAAGTGAAGATCTGGCCGTTAAATTAACAAGTCTAACTTATTTACTTCTTCAAGTATCCGTAACCGTAAGCTGGGACGCCATATCCGTAGGTGTAAGCGGGAGCTGCGGCATATCCGTAGCTGTATCCGTATGATGGGTAGGCGGCGTATCCGAGTCCTCCGTAGTAGTATTGGGCGGAGGCGGTAGCGACAACGGCTACCAAGACAAGGAGAGCGAACTAGAAATAAAACAATGAAATTGGAGCAATTACATTTCAAGAGCTTTTTGGTTATTTCAAAAGATCACAAGAGGAATTTAAGATGCTAATATTTGGAAACTTACAAGGCGAGACATGTTGAAGGTTTTTGGGTTTTGGGTTTGGTTTGGAGTGATTTGTTTAATGTGTCAGTTGGCAACTGAAAATTGGCTTTGATGCTGGAACTGAGCCGGTAACCGGCCTTTTATACTGAAAATTGAAGGCTACTCCACCCTGCTGGAATGTAAAAAACGGCTGAAAAAAATCCGTGATGTAGACATACACACATTATGGTCAAGCGGGTTCAGGTTATTTTTTTTGGATGGAAGAAGAGTAGTTGATGGGTGAACGGGTGAGTGGAAAACTGGCTTGTTCGAAAAGTAGGTAACGAAAGCAAGAAAGGGACGAACTATCTATTCTATCATTGCAATATTCATAATAATCATCTTCAGGTGAATAATAATAGTGGTATATTAGGTTGCATACCAGGTCTATGTACATTTTTGGATGATCCAAAAACAATTTTTAAGGTTTGGTGTAGATAAAATTTACACGGAAAATAAAGCAATTTATCTCGAAGCATCTGCATATTTCTAAATCCAACGTCATTGTAATGTCAATATGTAGGATGCTTATAGATTTTCTTACCGGCAGACCATAGTATTGTCTTCAATGATAAATGTCCAGTACAACTTACTTTTTCATTATGCAATTGTGGTAAAGAAACTACTACACTTGTTGCCAGAAAAAAATACAAAGGACCTGGGGCACTGATCCGCCCAATTGGTGAACCAATCTTAGAACAGGATCATAATCATAGTAAAAAGTAGCAATTCAATAGGGATATCCAAACGCACGAGTGTAGTAACCCACGTCAACACGCTTATTCTGCCAATAGGTAAATATATAGCGTCATGCCAAATACAGAACGTCTCCAGCTATTTATCAGTGGACTGAAAATGGACATTAAGAAACATATCTATCTACAACCCTTTAATAACAAGGTGAAGATGAGCATTACAATATTATATAGGGCAGTAATGGTAGTTTAATGTTATTGTGATGCGCTATATACTCGAAATTCATATATACTATACTATATGTATGAATTGCTGGATCGTGATCAGGTGTGTAGTCGTAATTACTTCAACTTTTTTTGTCTTCTGACTGCGAAGTAGCAAAAATTATTGCTTTTCCAGTCAGCCCAGTAATCATTGTTGCGCAATGTATAAGAATGTATATAGTGAAGCTGCAATAATGTATGTACCTAGTGTTATTTTTATCCATACTATTCGTATATATCGATTAGCATTTTTGATGAATTTTTATCTAAACTCTAAGTCATAAGCTATATATAGTGGTCGTATGCAACCTGTAACCTATAATTTTTGGTTCGGTCAGTTCATTCCTAGTTTTTTTTGTTGGAATGATGGTGGACGTGGCGTAGGGCGAAGCCGGTACTCATCTTCTTGTGGTCATGGCCATCGGATGATGACCAGTACCTCACCTCACGCGTTTAAATCATAAAATGCGAGCTCCATTGACGTGGAAAATTCTGCCTGATTATGATTTCATTATTATACTTTGAAAACTAAATTGGGCTGAGGTTTAAAGATTCCAGATGCTCATTAGTTCGTGATCATCTTTAAAATTATTTTGCAGACAGGTAGCAAAAAATTGCGATGTCATAACCGTACATAAGTAAAAACCTGCCGAGTCATTTTCTTTAGTCCAATTTTGAAGTTTATCTACGCACTTTTTACTTTTGTATCCGGGTGTACACTGATTTTTTGCAAGTTGTCTATTTCTTTCTTAGTTTGGAAACTCATGCTTTATAAATGTCATAAAATGTTTTATATGACATGTTTCACATTATGTATGGAAATTACTTTTTGTTATATCAATCTCACCCAATATGAAAAGTAAAAAGATGAAATAATAAGAATGTGAGCCTGAAGCTTTTTTAAAAGCTGAGAGAGATTACGTAATTGTAATGATGTTTAAAACAAGGCATGTTGTTTGTGATAAATGCTTTTAATTGTTATAACACATACATAAAAATGCCTTTGCAGACATGATTTTTATAAATCCTGATTTTTTTCTTGTACATATTCTTGGTCACGGTCATGATCACAGTCACGGCACAGTAAGGCATTCCATAAATCTTGCTTCAAAGAACGTAGTAGTTTGAAACAACATTCCCATGGCCCATACATTTTTACAAAAACATGCTAATTCTACTTTAGGACGGTTAGGTATATAAAATCCACATATCTAAATACACATATACATCTTGTAGACTCAACAATCGTAAATACAAATCAAGTTAAGCAAAAAGGAAGAAGACGCACTAATAAAATGGAATAGAAAACAAAACTTTTTTATTTCATAGTAAAAAATAGAAGTTGCTTGTGTTTAGCATGTACATACATAAAAATAAGCTAGTTAACAAAACCATTTGAGAGTGGCTCGTTTCATGCTCAAACGACATGATAAGTACACAGATAACTGCTTAAATT
>JAHZNG010003040.1:0-19636 GCA_027744375.1 Orchesellides sinensis
TTTTGTGTGAAGCTACAGCCAATGTTTTAAAACAAGGTTTTGAGATTTTGGCTATTAAACCTGTGGAGAAAATGTAAAATGCGAAGAAAGCATGAACGAGGCTCTTCACAATTGAGATAATATACAAATTCACAATAAACATTTGTATGCTTAGTTAAGTACTAAATCATCAAGCGGAAAATACGAGTTTATTTGAAAAACCCATGCATAACCAAATAAATTTGTAATTTTTTGTTCTGTAATAGCCTACGTGTTACATACTTAGACAAGTTTAATAGGTTAATTAATCTTTATAAGCTAACACAGTATGGGATAAACTGCACACTAATTTTAAAATACTCACATAGTTTTTTTAATGTATTTCGTTTTCCAACTTAAGATTCATTGTGTTAACTCTTGCAATCTATGGGCTGATTTTGGTTTACTGATCACAAAACAGTTAACATGTATTACTTTTTAGCAGTATGTTTGCTAATATTTAAGAATTAAAACGGTTTACATAACATTTTCAAAGGCATAATATGGTTAGGGTTATATCAAGGTGCTTTTTTATCTTTAGTCAAGAAGAAAGCTAAATGAAAATTTAGTTATTTATCAACGTAGGTGTTTGCGTGTGTAAGTTACAAAATACTTGACAATTGGCAATGATGAAGACTAAAAATGTAAAGTTTAAAAAAGCTGAGCTACATAATGTACGAGTGTAATAAATAAAACTTTCTCACAAGATATAAGTACACATATAACATTTCTAGGATACCTGCAGTCAGTCACTATTTAGTTTCATTACTTCATCTTTCCTTAATCACTAAATTACATTTTACAGTTGGCACAGAGTATTCAGATACAACGGAAATCTTCTGAAACATCACCTGATAGACAGGCATACAGAAACCTACATACATACATAACTCATAAGTGCGTAGTGCATATTCCTATCATTAAGAGCTATGTATTGAAAGTGTCACTGTGTAAACTAACACTTGAGAGATCACGGCAAAGTCTTGTAGAATCACCCATTTCTTCGGCAAGAGCCTCAATGATTTCAAGCAGGAGCTCACGATCCAGAGTTCGTACTCTTGGAAGACGTGCAACCTACATTTAATTACATGTATTGGATTAGAATGAAAATTTAAACAGAGAATAATAATAAACATAATATAATGTTTACTAGCCTGCCTTAGCGAGAATTAACGTAACAAAATCTTTAAAAACTAACCTTCGGGAAGTAATGAACGATAAGGTTCAATGCGTACTTCTTCATGTCGTGTGCTTGTATTCTATTAGCTGCTTCCAGAACTTGTATCACATTTTCAAATGTTACATTCATCTCCAGGTTTTGTTTGCAAAATGCCTTTAAAGCAACAAACATTTTGAGGTATATAATAAATTGATGCCATGTGACATACGAGTCTGCAGCATCATGTACGTTACAGTTCATACGTAATAATGACATGGATGACTGATGTACATAAATTAGGCAAAATATCAAAAAGTAACTGCTTGTACTCACTTGCAATCGATTATTTGTGAACCCAAAGTAATATGGTGCACTGAAGAGATATAAAGAATCCTCAGGAGGCATACTGACTTCTCCACAATAAATAAAACGTAGAAGAGACTCGAAAGACTGTTTAGACGGGACCATTTCCCCGATTTGAATCTACAATATTATATATACTTATGCATTAACTGACATACGTTTTGTCGTAAATGATTATCGTCTCGTTTTATTTTATGGGAAACATCAATTAATATCGAAAAACACTGAAATCATAACTTACATTGACAACTGAATCTTCAGGCATGAACGATCTAAACATTCCCTCGAAGAAACTGCAGCGTGCTGCTAAGATTGCTTTATGAGCTGGTATTGGAGTTTTATCTAGCATCAAAACAATATCACAGAAATCCTTTCCACCAGTTTTTAAGAACTGTGCCATATCTTGCTCAAGCATCGTCACTGCAATAAAATGAAGAAAATGGGAACAGATAATTTAACAACTGTGTATAGCTTAGACCACACCATAAAAGTTCTAAATCTTACTCGTATTTTCGAACATTGGCTCAGGTGCAACATGACATCTAGGTATCTGTCTGCGCCGCACTATTTCAACCATCAATGGCTGCTCCAAGCATTCAAACTCTTTACTCATGACAATTTGAGTATAACTACTTTCCTTTGTTATAAATTTTAAACAAAACTCTTTCAAAAAGAACAGCTTTAATTGAGACGCGTACTTTAATGCCTCCAATACGTTCTGAGTGTTTATGGTTGCCTCCAAATACTGGATACAAAGATGTTCCAACCAGCGCATATGACACTGCATAAAAACATTTAAACATAAAGTTGTCTTGTCTCTTAATCTTGCAACATTAATCAAGATTGAACAAAAATTGTTTCTCCTCCTATACCTGTACAGCTAATCGATATACATCCATCATAATCAATACAACTCTGTGGTTTGATGGGTCCTTACCTAAAACGCAAAATCCCAAAATGATAAGGAAAGGGTAAGATTATATTCAATAATAAGTCTTTCCATTCATTCATACCCAATAACTCAAAATCATTTAAATGCTCACATTGTTTGGTAAGATCGATATGATCTGTGTAAATGAATTTCAACAGCAACTCAAACGCTTCCGCATTCGCTTCTGTAATCTTTACTTCCAAAGGAGGCAGATCTTTCTGTCGTATCATTGTACCATTTCCGTACAATTTTTCAATGTGCTTATCTCTTGCCTCCTTGGCTTGGCGAATTCTGGATCTCAGCCACTGAGACCTTTTATAAACCAATAATAAAGACCAAAAGAATTGTTAAGTATAACGAGGCTGCGGCAGTTGTTGTCGTACTGCAGTATATTATAGCTACAAGTGTGTTTATAAAGTACCTTGCTGCAACTATAGCTCTATGAGCAGGTACTCGAGTTTCATCAGGTCCAACCACGAACTCCAAATCGAAAAACTGCTTAGATTCTAGTAGACGGCCAAAATCATCGTGGAGTGTGCATTTTGGGTAGTTTGAAAACTACAAGAAAGAGCAAGTAAATTTATAAGGTATAGCTCAAAATGTGATCTGCTAATTGCTTATTATTCGGTTAAAATTAGCAATAATTTAGGAAGAAAACTTTATATGTACATGTGTACTATTAAGTACCTGAAACCTGTACATTTCCCCACTGCGTATATTGTTATCTATGGTACCACCGAAAACGTACATTGCATCATTGTTAACAATACAAGTATGGAATAGCCTTCCAGCGGGAACCTGGTAATAGTTATACATACAGATGAATGAACGATGAGAAAAACAGAATAAACTTAGTCAAGTGCACATGAAGATTATGTTTCCAAAGGATTTGATTTTACCTGTGAGTCAGGAGCGGGTTGTATAATGGACCAAACCTTTTGGTCGGTGTCATAACAGTAAAGATCATTGGGCAAAGCGTTATCCGCTGCTCCACCGAAAACGTATAGTTTTGAATCATAACAGACCATTGTGTGCCCATACCTTCTTGTCGGTGGATGGGGTGCCCCCCGAAGAATGTGCTCAGTGGATATTCTTGTCCAACTAATTCGCATAGAATAAAAGAATTCCGTAACGAAAAATCCACGTGGGTGTTAAAATTTGATTCTGTTCTTACAATTTTTCTTGAAAGTGAAACTGAAACAAGTTATTGGTCATTTTTGCACCACTCTGTCCACTGAAGAGAAACATAGAGTCGTTAGCTACAGCAAGGGGAAAATTGCAGCATGTTGGCGGACAATCTCCTGTCTGAGCGATTTCTTCCCAGTTTCGTGATTCACCCTAAATATAGTATTTAAATGAGTTTATAAAATATCCACCAAATTTTATCTTGTGGCTCATTCATAGTATAAACCTTACTGTTAAAGAAATTGTCCACATATCATTCAGCCTCGTGTTTCCATCATAGCCAGCAAATATCCAAAGCTTTGCATTAAACACCGCAGCTCCATGAGCTGATCGAGGTACAGGAGCTCTATATTGTCAAAGTGTTAATTATTAAAGAGTTTAAATCAAACATCCTGTTTTACACTGGAAGAAAATTTGTTGTTTTGTTTAGGGGCGATCGACCGTACTTTCCAATATATTTAATCTCAGACCACTGGCCGGTTGAAAATTTGTAGCGGAACAAGTCATTCTTATTAGTTAGGTTGGCATTGGAATGGATATCCCCCGTGTAACCTGTATTTCAAGGTATAACATGATATACATCACAGTTGGAATGAAGTCATTGGAATCGTTTACAATAATGTCATTTTTCTCCTCACCTCCGAATATGTACATTGAGTTTCCATACGTCTATAAAACAAATAAGTACGATTCCATACATTAATTTTAAGTACATATTACATATATAGTAAATTACTTGCCATTATACACCTTCATTAATTTGTAGCGTAAAATGTCGCAATATTCTTATACTTGACAGCTAATAAAATTTGCTGGTTTATACTTCAAATTAAAGATTTCCCTTATTTCTACATCAAATTTGATATAATTTGTAATAATACCTGGCTCCAACGAATTCATCACAATCAGGCATTCGCTTCCATCGATGAACAGTTTCAACCGGACCCAAATCAAGACTCAAGCTATCCGGGGAATCCACCCATGACGATGCTGATGACGCCGAGCTCTGGCACTGGCTGAAGGGAGAAGACAATGATTTGGAGGTTGTTCGAGACATGGCAGTTTGAAACACTACACGTTCACAATACCAATGGCCAAACATATATTCCTCTTCAAAACCTCTGTTATCCAACAGACGTCACCAGACCACCTATAAATTACAGCATTAGCATAACATTAGCATAATTTATAAATACTTCTTTCCTTTAATTGAAGAATGCCATTGTACAAGAAGATAACCTTTATAAGGTCAATCTTACTCACGCTATCAGTCAGTAGCCCTTACTCAATCCTCAGTCTTTTTCAGCAGTTCGTCACAGAAGCACTTAGGCAAGTTACCGTCCGAGTTTTCCTTATCCAGAGACAGAAATACAGACCTGCTGCATGGAAAACTCCATCGTCATTTTGGAATCCTGTAGCTTATCTACAACAATCAATTAATAGTTAAATATTAATTTATCATCCAATCTTTCTTCATGCAAAATGTAATCATTAACCTTACCATTACGCTTTCACCTTCACTTAAACTTACACCAGCGTCACATCACAAAAAAGAAAGACCACATCCGCTCTTCTTTCCAGAGATAATGAGCACACACAAAAAAGATCAATACAACTTTTTTAACTTGTTGTCCCCTTTTATATTTTTTTGTTGTAGGCGGATGGGATGTAAGATGTGGATGTACTTCTCTCTGCAGATGATGATCTTCTGTCTGACGGATGAAAAGAAACCTGCTCAACTCACATCATATCACTATCAAACTGAAAGGATATCATCCGGACGTATGAAAAAGTCTACAAGAAAAATATACATTTTTTTTCATGAAAAAAGCACTTGGTTTTATATGTTTACATTTTTATACACAGGCTTCCTTCCATTCCAACAAGTCAAGCTATCTTTATGCATGCGTAAAAAGTCTGCCTATGTGCATAAAATGCTGTGTATTAACTACCTTGCGTGTGCCTTACAACTACGTTGGCCTCATACTACCTTGCTAAGCTTACACAAAAGTAAGGCCAATAAAGTTTTAAATAGTATAAGGTGTATTGAATAGAGTGTAGGTTGGTAATAAGGTATGCTATGTGGATAAATATCTGTGAATCGGAATATATGGAGAATACGTATAGTTATATGGACCTTGTTATAAGCAGATCTGCTGTGTGTGCAGGGGTATTGGCAGAATTTGGCTGGTTTGGCATGGAACATAAAAATGGTACACAGGCCATAAATATAGGCAGAGTTGAGAGAGCCAAGGGAAAAAAAGTGATGAGATTTTTTAACTGGAACTGGGAAACTAAAATAAAAAAAATTATTGCAAAGTGAAAGTTGGCTTGAGAGAGGCTTTTACTTGTTTTCTTGATTATATAAAAAAATTCGGTAGGTAGGTTAGTTAGTTAGTGCAGAAAAGGGCAGGGGGAGGGTTGATGGAGTGAATTGTGATTTTTTGAGAAACTTGTTAAAAAGTAAGTGTGAAAAAAATAGGCAATTTGGTTTGGTTGTGTTGTGGGTGGAGAAAAGTTTGCTGATAGAATGGACGAAGGGTTAAGTAGTTTATTGGGTTTAGTTTGTACTTAGACGCAGAAAGGAGGAGGATTATTTGGTGCTACGATAATCAAAGAAGGGGAGGAGGAGAGGAGAAAAGACTAATTTTTACGGGTGGATGTACATTGGAGAAAATGGAGGAGAAGGAGACGGAAACGGTGGAGATCACGGGGCAGTTTTTGGAGGCTGTGAAGAGTAAGTTGATAACGGTATATTTATTATTGAATTTTTCAGTGATTAGAAGGTAATTTTAATGTTTGTTTGTTTTTTGTGTAGGTCTTACATTAGGTGAGCTTTTGCATGACCCCTCGTTTGGCCTGTTTGAAGCCATGTCTGCGATTGAGATGATGGATCCGAAGATGGATGCGGGGATGATTTGTAACAAGGGAAAGCGTACAATTATGAATTTCGACCAAGCTGTTGAGGTATGGATTTGGTGTGTTGGGTATAAAATGGAGTTCGTGTTGATTTGTAGGTGGGGTGTTAATTGGTGTATGCTCGTTTTTCCAGGCCAATAAACTGAAATTAGAAGATTTTACATATGAGGAGCTGATAGGAATAACGGATACAACGATAAGTTGTTTAGTCACTTGGTTGGAGGGCCATTCTTTGGCTCAAACTGTTTTTACTAATTTATACCTACACAAACCGACTGCCATAGTTAACAAGTACTTGAAGGCCATCAGTGTGGTTACGTTGAAACAGGTTGATGTTATAGAAGAGTGTGTAAGCAAGTGAGTAACAGGTTTATGAAGATTTTGGCATGAGTTTGGGAGATATGATTGTATGAGTTGTATTTGTATTATGTATTAGAGAGATGGTAACTAAAAAGTAAATTATTGTTTTAATTTTCTGTAGAGCTGGCGTTTTCGAAGAAGAGGATTTTCAACCCTCAGTGTATGGTTACAATCTAGGTACGATGTTCTCAGAATCTAAAGCCTCAAGTATGTTAAGGGAGTGTGAAGATGACATGCAGAAGATGGAGAAAAAGTTGAAAAGTCAGAGGGGTCAAAACAACGGTGCAGGAGGAGGAGCGGACGTCGAAAGTTCAGAACTAGAGTTATTAAATGCCCTACTAGCAAGATTAAAGTTTTTGAGAAATCTTCACATACTTCTTCTTCATGTGTGGAAACGAGATAGTATGAATGAGTGTCCTAAACTAATCTCAGTCTGTCAGGAGTGTTTAGCAGTAATGAGTAAAACTGTGCATTTAGGAGTGCAGCGTGATTTAGAAGATACAGGTAAATGTTTTATATATCTTAGTGCAAGTGCAGGTTGTAGGTGAAATGAGTGTTCAGTGTTCTATTTGTATTGGATTTAATTAATAATGATTATTTTCACACTTACAGGAAATTTTATGATCGGTTTTGAGCTTTATGTTAATCAACGTCTGCTTCCACCTACGTTTCCTCGGTCTACCCGGATAAAATCTGTTGACGAAGCGTTTTCTTTTATGGAAAAATTTCTTCAACGTACAAAGACAATTCTCAAAGTGACTACAATCCAGAATTTTCATAGTATTCTAGATTTTTTCAACTCATTCAGTGAAAGTCAGCCTTGTGTACTTTCGAGATCGCTACTTCAGCTTTTATATGGGCCACTGAGATTTAAAAAACCAGGAGTAGATGATATGATAGAAGCTATGAAAGAATCAGTGAAAACTTTCATAGCACCACCGGTTTTAATGAATAAATCGATATGCTCGCAAAATAGAGAGCTTTCGGAATGCGTAGAAATGTTTTTTGATAGATGTGCAAATCCGTTTGCATCGCTACTCATGACTTGTGGCCATAATCGAGCAAGACAGCGTGATCGCTTAGCACATACGTTGGAGGAATTCGCCAATCTTCAGTATGAGGTAAAAATACAGGAACACCTTAAACAATACATTATTTCACAATGTCACAATATCTATTATTTTGGGATTTTTAAATTTCATGTTTCTAGACTGAACGTTTAGATGCCTATATTCATTCGTTATGCCAAGTGGATGGTGTTCGTCCGCACGGGAACTGTTTCAGCAATTGGATTTTATACCATATTTCGAAGCTGATGATTCGCTATGTCTTAACGGGCTTTGAACTGGAGCTTTATTCCGTCCACGAATTCGCTTACATTTACTGGTATTTATATGAATTTCTGTACGGGTGGTTGCTTTCTTCTTTATCTCGGGCTGAAGCTTACGTAGCAGAGGCGGAAGCAACTACAAATGGTGAAAGCAAGTCGGGAAAGAAAGCGGGGAAAAGTAGAACAAAAGGAAACAAATCAAAATCTAAGGCTTACACCAAAGAAATCTTGTTAATTCAAGCAGAACAGCATTTAGCTGGTGGTTATTTTAAGGTGCGATTGAATGAATTTTTAAAATCATAAATACTTTTCTTTCATCTGGTTTTAATGTTAACTGGTTTAATACATTACAGGTTATGATGGGATTATTGAATGATAAACGTGTCCCATTACCACACAAAGAGTTTGACAATGAAAGTGTACGCTATAGGCATCGATTTGCAGCGTTTGCATCTATACATAACCCTTCACCTGTACATTATTTACAGTACAAGAGCATTTCTGACTTAAGCGCCATGCAGCCTTCAGTTAACTTGTATGTAGCAGCGGCAAGAAGTTTTCATCAAGCTAGGCAATATCTGGAAGTTATTCCTGGCGCTGAAAAAGAGGTAATATCAATAATATAATGTGCTCTTAGTTGTAACGAAGGTTATGTCAAACGTTTTATTTGGCTTGGCGTGACTTGATGTGTAATGCTTCTTAATGATTTTTGGATATAGGTTGCAGAACTTTTGAAAATAGCAAAAACAAATTTTGTGGTTGTGAAATTATTAGCAAGTGGTCATACCAAAGAATCTGTACATCCTCCAGAATTCGATTTCTCTGTGGATCCACATTTTCCTATCATTAAAGTCAAATGACTGAAACAACGCAGTGGCTGCGCTGCGGCCTAAATTTTTATACATTGTGTATCTCCTGTGTAAAGATTCGTTTAATTTGTGATTGTAAGGTGATGAAGACGGCGTGTTTACCAATGAATATTGGCTCCCATCTCTAACCGGTGCGTATTTAAAACTTGTCAAAGAACCTGGGTAATCTGAAATCTTTCTTGTTACTGTGCTTCGAGTAGTAATGTTTATAATATAGATTTTTAAGTGTTAATTATAAATCAATGTTAGTGTCATATGTGCTTCTCATTATCAATAAATTGCCATGTTTGTAACAAAATCAGGTTTCCTGTTAGCTCTTATTTTTAAGTAGATATATAAAAGACATTATAAATGATATAACTCTTTTAATGTCTTTTAGATATATATGTGTGGTAATGATAAAGTTGGTCCCAGTGTTCTAGAATAACTCGTCTTTACGTATCTTTAATTTGAATCTGAAAACCGAGCAGTGAGCAGAGGAAATCGTATGTAATGCTTAATAAAAATTGTTTTAAGATCGCGGACTTTGGAGTGGACGTCTATCCATATGTTGTAATTCAATCAGAAAACTTCGTTCGTTGCTTCTTAATTCATTGCTGTTGTATGATCTCGTTTTCTGCAAGCATGTCAATCAAAGTTTTCCCTAGACAAAGTAAATGAATTTTTATGTATCAAGAAACGAATAATAGTAGGTATGAGAAAAGGTGTTTTGAAGTGTACAAAAATTCCTGATTTTCCCTAATAATTACAAAAGTCGTAAGAATAGAACGCTTAAATGTCTGATCAGAATCTCAGTAACTTAACAATGATTTTTTACCGCGGTCAAAAACAAGATTAGTCCTGTTGGACGCTTGGGTTCTTATTTAATTGCTCTATAAATAATTTTAAAACCAGAAAATATCTTTAAAATGTATGTAGGTGTTAATAGGGTTCTTCTTTGTAAGGAATTTTTTGATTCTGTAAAAGATTTATGATTTTGTTTTTCTATATTTATGTGTAATGTGTACAGTAGTGTACATACACGCACGTTAAATGTTCAAGTTCCAAGCATTAGTGTAGCAGTCAAAGGATTACGGATTAAGTAGAGAGTCTAAGAATAGCTAGCTTACAAAAAAAGGGTCATTTTTAAGAATTTTTGGAGAAATCCCTCCATCCCAAATCTCATCCGTTTTATAAGTCACCCACAATCAAGCAATCAGTCGATTCCCCTTCATGTTGGTATGCATTTTATATAGCTACATTTAGTTCTGCCAGTGCCAGTTTTAAGGTCAAATACAATTAAAAAGAGACATATATGCTTAAAAAGTATTATCATCATCATCATTCTGAAGGGATATTAAAAATAGCATACAGATTATAAATCTAGTCTAAGAATTTAATCATTTTCTCTACTCTTTATTTTCCCTCCTTAAATTAAGTCTTCTTCTGCATATCATATTCTGTCCTTCAAGTTTTTTAACCTGCCGTAACCCTTTTTTCATAATCCAATTTCCTTGGCTTTCTTCAAGAAGAGATGAAAAAGGCTTTCCTTTCCTATATTCATAAATCCTAGGGAAGCCTTCAGCCTTCACCTTTTCATTGCTAACAAACGTTATGGTAGGAGCCATTGCTAGCTATAGGTTCATACGGTAGCAGTCATTTGTATACAAATATGGCTACATACAAACAATACAAAATGTATATCACAGTCACACTTACAAAATACTAACATAGCAAGGCATATAATGTACAATACAGACTACTTTACTAAAGTACATTTCTGTTGTTTTGACACATATTTTGTAACAGTTTTAGTATAACTTTGGACGCGGTAGTGATTGCGTGTTCCGAACTGGTTGGTTTCTGAAAAAATAATTATAAATAAGAATTTAACTTGATTTGTTTAGTTTTTATCTGAGTAATTCAATCCAAATATTTAAGTATTCATATAAAGTATTTATATTCAGCTGACAGAAGCTTCAATAAAGTAATTTTTCAGTGTTTGAGTTGTGATCTGTGATTTAGTTCGAATATTTGTCTTTGTGGATAATGGAAGTGACGCCACCAGTGCCAGGTTATCCAGAGGGGGAATCTACGGAGAATGTAGGTCATCAACAGTCTTCATTCTTGTCTACGAGTGTGTCCTTATCTGAAGCCTCTACAAATGAAGATAGCAGCGTGAATGAGAGTCCAGAGAAAGGGGTTACGTTTGGCAGTGAAGATTCATTAGGAGGAGGAGGGCAGTTTGGAAAGTCTTCCATATCAGTTATCTTCAGAGATTGGATTCCAGCTAAGGAAGGGATGGAGAGTGAGTTGGATCAGCAGTCAGAGTTTAAGCCTACTGTGGGTGGCAGGCCAAGGTATTTCCAGTTGCACAAGGGGCATGGGAAAATCAGGCCTGGGTTGGGATCCAACCCGGAGGAACTTTTGAAGAGGTCGAGGTCTAAATCTAAGAAGCGGAAAACGTCACCTATGGAGTTACTTGGAGGTGGGTAAATGTAAATATTTGGGGAGTGAACTGATTAAATTAATTATGTGATTTTTTCTTTAATTAGATGCCGAAAACTTTGCCAAAAGGTTCAAGATTACGCATGAGAAGCCGGCCTGTGCGATTCTCAATGAAATTGTTCCAAATCTCCAATATATATTTCAGGATTGTAAAATGGAGGGGTTGAAGTCTGCCACGCCAAGTTTTACTTGTACTGTTGTGTTTCCGGTTAGTGTAAATGTAAATAGTGTAATGTGTATTAAATTATGTGCCTTTAAGATTGAGTTGTTTGTACTTAAATTTTTAGCCTGATGGTGGATGTGAATTTATTGGGGAGGGTCGCTCTAAGAAACTGGCGAAAAATGACGTGGCGGAAAAAATTCTCTCGTCTCTTGGAGTACATATTCCTCCAAAATTGGAAGCCATGGATGAACATGCAAGCTCAATTAGTCCTGAGACACAACAAAAGAGAATGGATAATGTATTCGGAAATTATATGATTCCACCGTCGTTGTAAGGAGTATAGCCTAACTTAGTACATGTGTACATCAAAGCTTACAAAACTGTAGGTATTTACTTATTAGCTGATTGTAATTATCCATTAGGAAACCTGGTGTTCCATTCCAAAACATGCATTATCAACAGGAGAACATGTCTGCAGATATTGATTTTGCGTCAGACGACATAATCAACATAAATTTTGCTCCACCTACTATCTCTGTGTTGTCTCAACGTAAGTTATCAAAGTATGATTGTGATTTTATAAATTGATTGGTGTTATTTTGTAGGTTCATCATTTAAAACGATTATATTTTTCAGCAATGGTTGACTCCAATGTACTTCGCCGACTACGAAACATTCCAAATTTTGAGGAAAATATATGCCTGGCTCTGAATACAATTTTGATTCCTAACCCCGCCGTGTATGAAAGTCTTGGAGAAGAAGGACCATCCCATGATAAATCGTTCACTGTGAAGGTCAGCTTCAATGGACAGGAGTTTGTGGGGCGTGGAGGAAGCAAGAAAAAGGCAAAAGCTAATGCAGCCAAACAAGGAGTTATTACATTACTCGGGGAGGACTGTTACAAAACTATGTTGGAAAACTCTCTGCAGATATCAATCCCTGCTTGCGCAAAGAATTTGAATTTGAAGGCAGTACAAAATAAAGGCAAGAAGACATCGCAGAACCAAGTTGTTACTTTGGAGTCTCTCATAGGTCTATCCGAAGGGACCTCGCCGATGGAAGAAGATGAGGATGATGGAGACGATTGGGGAGAATATGATTTGAACTTTAGTGATCATATAAGCAAGTGAGATAAAACAAAATTATTTTATCAGTTTTTATCAAATCTTGCAATATATTTATTCTAATTTGTCATGTTGATTAATCTCAATTCTAGTGTAGTTAGAGAGAAATATGAAGAATTGATTGGAACAGATTCAAATTACTCTTCTTTTAAGGTAATGCCTTAACTAAACGAAAGCTTTAATGCTTATTAGCGTTATGGTTCTGAACGGCAATGTCGGTTCAGTATTTAGTTCAAAGTATAGATATCTTCAAGTCTTCAATTAATAAAAACTGTTTGATTGCATAGTGCATAATTCCTAAACAAAACCCTTTCTTTTTAGGTGCTTGCTGGAGTCGTAATGACCACAGGGTCACCAATGATTTATAACTCGACAGCAATTGCAGTAACTACTGGAACTAAATGCATTGAAGGTGACTGCATGTCTGAGCAAGGGTTAGCTGTTAACGACTGTCATGCAGAAATTTTGGCAACCAGATGTGTACGAGACTTTTTGTATTCTCAAATTGAAATGCTAGTTAATGCCAAATCAGATAAAGAAAGACTTGAATGCATACTCGAAGAAAGTACCGAACCAGGAAGCAATTTTAAATACCAGTTGAAAAGCGATGTAAAGTTTCATTTATATATCAGCACTTCTCCATGTGGCGACGCTCGGTAAGAGAATCTACTGTTATAATATAAATCTGTAAGAGGAAACTGTTACTCATGCAGTAGCCGTCATGCATTCCTGTTCGTGTAGTCAATGATTGATTGGAGTTCCTATTTCTACAATTCTGTTGTAGAATATTTTCCCCCAAAGGCATTGAAATAGATGAAGACCAGCCGTCCCCAACCAATGTCGAAGACTCACATCCTAACAGATTAAATCGTGGTGTATTACGGAGCAAAGTAGAATCCGGAGAGGGTACGATTCCAGCGGCAAATCTTTATAAGGGTAAGCAAGAGTGAAAGATGCTATCTATTTTGTCCTCTGATCTGAAATCATGCATGTAATAGCTATTGTCAATTTTTTGGTTTAGGCCCGCAGACATGGGATTCTATTGTTAGCGGTAATGCTCTTTACACCATGTCTTGTTCCGATAAAGTGTGTCGATGGAATGTGCTAGGGCTGCAAGGTGCACTTTTATACAATTTCGTTGGTTCTGTTTACTATTCATCAATAACGCTGGGAAGTTTGCATCACCCTGTACATTTTAAAAGGTCTAAAAAATTACATACTTTTTGTAATAATTAAATTGATTTAGTATAGAAATTTCGTGGTAATAAGTTGTTTGAATCAAATTTTAGAGCTGCTTATGGGCGTGTAGAGTCATTGAATTCCCGGTTAGAAATACCCTTTCATGTGAGCAAACCAAAGTTAATGATGGTGTCACGTGAAGAAAAGAGGCGAGTAAAGAAAAGTCCCAATCATGCTGTCTGTTGGGCATTGAACTGGTCGACCCCAGAAATTCTTGCCGCTAGTAAAGGCAGGTGCGAACCTGGTGGAGTTGCATCTCGTCTCACAAAACGGATGGCGTTCACAAGGTTTTTGAAACTTTACAATAACGTTAATGAAAAACGTGAAAACTACGCTGATCTCTCCTACCACGAAGCCAAAGAGTTAGCTACACAGTATCAGGTAAAGATACATAATACATACATATGTACGATACTTAACATAAGAATTCAAGTGATAACGTTGTTAATATCACGTAAAATGCAGTCAGAATTCAGATTTGTTTTGTATTTTCGATGATTTAAGAAAGCAAAAGACGAATTCACAAAATTTTTCATGGAGTCTAACCTCGGACCATGGATTGGAAAACCGCTTGAGCAGGACTCTTTCAAAATTAACTAACGCCACCAGGAAAATATAGTTTATATTAATTGTTGTCGTTAGATTGTTTATTTTCGTTTGCTACTTTAGCTTGTAAAAATGTTGACCTCGTTTACTATATAAATTCTTCAGCTACGCAATCATGTTATAAAGTGTGAATAAAAATGTTTGATTGCCGTTTTAAGTCAGTCTTTATAATAAGTTTTGAATTTTATTACGGTATTGTGTGAAGTACAGACAAATTGTGTAAATTAAACGAACGAAAATAGTAACAAGTAAGAAATGAAGTGTTGCCTACCTTATTCTAATATCAACTAACGACTGTATGTAGTGATAAATAACAATCAAATCAGACAATCCTACATGATCAAGAAAGGAACAAAAACAAAAAGGATACTAGTTGCTACATATAAAAATCAGAAATATATCTTATCAACTTTAATCGAAATACCAAAGTAAATATTAATGCTTCAGTACTACAGCCGTATCATCTACGTCAATACCAAGCATTCTTAAATCTTCCATGTCGTCATCACCAGGTGGTGGTGGATCTTTCTCTACTGTGTCGTCAGAACGATGAGAATCAACGCCTGATGTAACAGTTGGAGGAGCCTTTACGGCTCCAACAGCAGAACTTCTTCCGTCTCCAACCCCGGGTGGGCCATCATCCAGCTCTTCATAACCAACTGGAGCATAACCGTCGAACGACTGTTGATACGGTTGGTATCCCATGTAACTTGGATATCCATTCGATCCCATCGAATTATAGTCTATGGTAAAGAAAAAACAAATCTTACAATTTAGTGGGAGCAAAGCAAACCTTTCATTACCGAAAATTATATAGTAATCAGGTTTAAGTTATCTTCACTAGAAGTTCAGATATATGCTTGTCTATATTTTGTCATCATATGCTAAGACAGTGCAAAGTGATTCTACAAGGATATATACATTTAAGCTTACCATTATAATCAACTGAACCAGCGACTGGCTGCTCTTCTGCAGCTCCATTTGTTGAAGGAGCAGCAACCGGGGGAGGCACCGGCTGAGGTACAGATTGCTGAGTACTTCCTACGGAATATATGATGTCTAAAGCTTGTTGGAAATCGTCCGGTAATGCTGCTGGAGTTCCTTCTTTGTCACCAGGTTTTACATCTTCAGTAGGAACATCATCAGCCACTTCCGTAGGATGTAACTCCGCTGAAACAACCTGAGCACCTACTCCGTCAGTATTGGAAGTTTCTTCTGCATACACAGACGTAGTCATGCTAGGTTGGCCATAACGCTCATCTTGATAGCTTGGGTGAGCTTGGTAGTTATAAGGAGTACTCATTGAATTCCCACCGTACATTGGAATTTTAGGATCCTCGCGATTAACAGTATCTTTTACAGAGGGAAACCCAACAGGAGGAATTAGAACTGGAGGTGGCACATCTGGTTGCTTCTTATCTTCAATTTCAGGTTTCTCTTTCGTAAAAACTGGTCTCTTGTAAAGGGGCATTTTTCCAATCATTGGAAGTTTCTTCACAGCTTCCTTGAAATCGGGTCTGTCGCGTTCATTTCTGTCACGCCTGTCTCTGTCGGATCTGTCCCGAGAACGGGACCTGGATCGAGACCTAGATCGTCGTCTACCATACCTTCTTTCCCTTGATCTGGAACGTGATCTGCTACGTGACCTATGACAGCAAAAAAGGGACACATTTTTTTAAGTTACAGAATTTATACGCATTATCTTGTACGAATTAATGTAAAGGTTATATATTACACTTTTACTTCATTCGATTCGAAACCAACATTATGCCAACACATAAAGCTTTAATTAATAAATAAACTATACCATACCTTCTTCTTGAATTCCGTGCTTCACGATCTCTATATCTGTCCCGGTCTCTATCCCTACTTGAAATCTGCATTTCAACCTTATCGGTTCGCCGTCTATCCTCTTTTTTGGCATCACGATCACGGTCTTTCATTGACGCCAGGGGAGGAGGAGGAGGAGTTAATTTTTTTTCTGGTGACTGATTTTTAATTTCACGGAGTTCCTTCTCTTTGGCTCCATGCTTCTGTCGCACAATAGCAGCGAATTTCTGTGTATCGATGATATCTACAGTCACTTTCGGTTTGCCCATCCATTCTTCAAGTCCAGAGTCTTTATTACTTACTGGTGCTTCACTTAATGCAGCCGTAAACTTTGATAGGTCTTCTTTTTCTTCACCCCTAAGAGAATTTCTCATCTGCACACGAATACTTTTCCCACTTTCCAGGTCATCTTGAGCGCTAAATTTTCTTTCCGGTTGACGAGAATCATCAAAACGCGACTTTTTCACTACTGGTGGATCTTGCTTCCCGGAGATTTGAAGAGCTCTGTCCCGATCACTCACCCACTTTTGCTCCCAGTCTGGATGTTCCTCCAGGAAGTTCTGTAAATAAAAATTATCTTTTTAAGATCTTGTGCAGGATTCTTTCTAATTTAAAACTTTGAATGATACCTAGGTTTGATCAGGCTACTGGCAACATCTGCCAAGGCATGCCTCCCTATTTTTATGAATTAATACATATAATTCAACCAACAGCTTTAATCGTTCTGGAATTACAAGGCTCAGATTCAGTTTGTCAGCAACAAATACTCTGACATATGCTTGTCTATTAGTTTGATCATCACTGCCAATATGGGAGCAACTTTTGCCAATCACACCCTAATCGCAAAATCTTAAATCAATACGCTATACTTCTCAATTTATTTTGTTTAAACTGGCGATATTACTATAAGCTGACCATGTAATTACTGTTGTGGTCATCGCTCTTTAAATGTTCCACGGCACAATGAGGATCACCCATCCAGCTGTTGCAGAGTCTACAGTACCAACCTTCCACAGGGGAAAAGAACTGCATGCCTGTACGATCAAAGAAATCATTATTAGTAAAAACCCTCTGAGCCTAGTTTGAATTTATGGGAGATGGGATCTCTTTTACATCGTTTATAAGACGTAGGCATCTCATCCCGAACATACTAGGAACTGTACTGTGTCTAATAGGAAGTAGTAGAGGTGCATGTTGACAATGATACATATATAATCATCTGCAATTTCAGAATGAAGCATTGCACAATTTCCTCGGAATTTTAATTCGCTACCATTACCTCTAAACGGGGCTTTTCTCGCTCCCGACAAGGGCTTTGCTTCAGTGATCGAATTACGTTTGTGCCATGGCTTTTCGTCAATTCCAAGTTGCTGAAAATAAAAGAGTAAGAAAAATTTTACCGCTGTAATTCATTCATTTTCTCTACCTAATTAGTACTCATTGGATCACAATTAACGATTTTAACTACGGCAATAAGTAACACGATCAAACATATTTGAAAAGTTTAAGGAATGAACTACTGAAAATCGTTATCATATGGTAGACTGACTCTATAGATAAAAAATAAAGACAAAACGAAAATTTTTAATTTAAACAAATCTTATTCCTCCTCGGACAGAAGATTACTTACCTGGATTTGATCATGATGATCTTTACTGTGAAAATGAGATAACATCTCTTGGACTGTCTCAGGAAACACGTTGCACAACCGACACCAATGTAGTCCATTGTCGAAGTAATCAAAAGCAGCTATACCACCTTTTTTGGAAGCCTGTGTGGAGTAAGCCATGAACATATTTTACTTTGTTACCTACAAATTACATCAGTTGATAGTGGAATACTATCTAATGTGTAAGGCTCAGATTTAGTTTATCATCAATAAATATTCTGACATATGCTTGTCTATTAGTCTGATCATCAGTGCCAACATGGAACGATTATTTACAAAGAGACTACTAACTACGACTACTAATAGTCTTGACAAGAATAAGGAAGTATGCTAGTAGGTATTTTACCTGATTTATATTCTTTTGATCAGAATCAGGCAGCATTTGAGTAATCTTATGAGGAGGAGGTGGAGCAGATGCTGAAGGTTGTACCATTGCCGGTTTTGTTTTGTCACCAGAAGTCTTGTTTCCAACTTTGAGAACATCGTCGATTTTTTCCAAAACAATGATGACGGCTTTGCATCTGCCTTTTAGCTCTGCCTATAAATAAATTTTTAAAATAATAATGTCAGTGAAGATGTCAGTAATAATGTCATATATCCAACGTATAATAATTCGCTGTTTTAAGTACTATTCAGTTTTAAATTATCTTCAAATAAAGTCCGACATATGCTTGTCTAAAGTTCATCATTTCTTGAGTTAAAGAAGCCATATGAACTACAAAACATATCTACCTGTAATTTTAAATTTTCGTCAATTAACTGCCGATCGGCTCTGTTGCGGAGAAGTTCGTCCTCCTTATTCTGCAATTTACCAATTTCCCTTTCTAAAATTTCCAGTTTCGTTTGGTAACCTTCTCTTTGCTTCAGGAGAGCTTCTTTTTGTTGTGTTGTGAGTCCAGATGTAGCACTCTTATCCTTTTTATCTGTAAATCCAAGAAAAATAATATTTTACGCCATTACTTTACACAATACAAAAGGGTAAAAAACAGACAAAGTATAATACTTCAAATTACTGCTTACCCTCATCTGAAGATGAGTCGGAACTTGCTTCTGCACCACGTCCCTTTTTCTATTAATTTATTAAAGAATTCCATACAAATAAGACATTTTATTTCCATAAAACGAAATTCACAAATTATTAGGTTGAAGTTCTTTTTGTATTGGTATTCTTTATACCTAAGCTAAGTTTTAAAGCCATTAAGTTTTTAATTGGAGGTTATCTTCACAAATAATTAAAGATAACCTACAATTAAAATTTCTTCCATGTCATGTGAAACGTCATTCGACTTGCATTGACGAATTTAGTTCAATGGTGTGACTTAATTGTTTATTTAAGGGAACTTCAACCTAGTTTTAAATGTTTAAATATTTGCTAGTTATTACT
>JAHZNG010003041.1:0-14410 GCA_027744375.1 Orchesellides sinensis
TATGAAAAAAATGTTGGAGATTGGTATTTTGCCCAGTTGAAGGAAAGCAAAATAAGTTCCAGACATACACAAAATGCCATAACCCTGACTGCTTTTGTTGCAAAACCAAATCCGATCTATTGTCAGCCATGTATGTTTTAGAGTAAATCGGAAAAGAATATACATGATATGCTTTAGGTTACGTATTTTTTCGTATTTGTATTTTTAAACGCATGTGAAAATTCTTTTTTATTATTGATTGTCAATTTCCAGGTACATGCCTTTTAAGGTATCTGTGCTAGGCTTTCTTACCGTCTTATCGCTATTAACATTAAGCTTGCTCTTATTCGTTATTAGTGTATTCATAACTAAATTAAAATCTTGTACAATTTGACTCTTATCTTCTATATCCCCGTCGATGATAGTTAGCCTTTCTTGATCGTCCAAGACTTTTAGCGTGGGTAGTGTGACAGTACGATATATTTCAAGTTGTTTTTTAATAACTTGCTGGGAAAACAAGTCCTTGTGGAGGGGGTCGTTGAGACTTTGAAGTTTGATTGACCTTTGGCCTAAACTTCGACCAAGTTCAACTTCTGTACAATCAATCAAGACGCAAGGAGGTGGGCGGATGATAACTTTTGATGAGGGAAACTGTAAAAGTATCATGCAAATTTACAATTAGAAATGCTATAAACATAAAATTAGATTAGTCGTTATTAGATTAGTTATGAATGTTGAAAACCATAAAGTATTATATAACCACCTTATCTTCAAAAGCTTTTAACTGTTGTAGGCTTCTAGGAAATCCGTCAATTACGAGAACATTTTGCTGGCCTTTTTCATGTTGGTTTAGAAAAGTTAACTCTTCAATTCTTCGCTTAATAATTTCCATCACAATATCCAGCGGTGCGAGTTCTCCCTGAAGAAGCTTTGCTTTTGCCTTGTCCACCGTATCAAGATTGAACCCTGTTTCTTCATCTGGTAAACTGAAGAGACTTCTCAACTCACGACCGATACTTAGCCAAGAGCATTTCACGTTTGAGGATAGCTTTTGATTCAGTTGGGTGAATGTTGAAGACAAAAGACTTTTATTGGAACCGGGCCCGCCTGTAATGTTTTTACCAGTTACATGCTTAAAATTTACTAAAAACAATAGCTTATACATCAGTGGCAAATTATTAGTTTGCTTACCGATAACCCAAATTACCAACAAACGAGTGGGACTGCTTTTAACAACACCATTGTCATTCTGCTCCATGTCATTTTTACTCTTTTTCATGGGAGCTTTAACTTGCATAGAGGGAATGGGTACAGGTACATTCCGGGACAGCTTATCATTTTGTTGCTGCAAAGCACGAAAATGAATATCAGTCCCTCCTTTAGGATCACTGAGGACAGTATCAACTTGCTTGAGAAAATCCTGGTAAACTTCTGGAGGTTGCCTTTCACCATCAACAACCGAAAGTTTTTTGAGCTGATCAAAGTACTCTGCAACAGGCAGTACATGCTTGGAGTAGTTCTTCAATTCCATTCTCGCTAGTTGTAGTACTGTGTCCCCCAGTTGGGAACCATACTCAATTTGCTTTTCGAGTATTTTTAGATGCCAGTTCAACAATATTACGCGGTCAACACGGTTTATCTGTCATGCAATAAATGTTTTCAAAATAAAATGGCATGTTTAGCATATACCTAGTATCATTACTTATTAATGTGGTTTATCACAACTTACAGCTAAGCGTCTAATTCATTATTTATTAACTCACTTTTCGTTCGTATTCAACCACGTCCCGCATGGATCTAGGGTATCCGCTTATAATAAATCCGTTTTTAACATTCATAGAGGAAGACGCCAGCTTCATTTCCATTTGTAGCATTTGGATTAAACTTGAGGAGGTAATCTGGCTGAAGTCTTGCAATCCTAAATTTAAAAAGAGAAAGTTCCTAATATCAATACCTACACATTCTTCAAGCATACCAAAACCAACCAAGCCAAACTTATACTAACGTTGAAGCTTATGGTAAAAAACTTCCAAGGACGTTGCCCTTCAATCAGCCTCATGTTACCCCAATTCGGAGTCAGACAAAAGAGTGAAAAGCATAAATGTGTTTGTTAGAGAGTATCGAATACGGAGAGTGGAGAGAAGAAACGAAGAAAATGTTTTTTCTTCAATTATAAACGCGTTCACTACAAATACTAAGAAATAAAAGTTCTAGCTGGCTTTGCTTTGCTTACTTACGCACAAATGGACTAGCTGCGCCTTTTGTCTTGAACTGTTCCAATTTGTAACTTGCAACATAATATTATCTACCTCTATTGCATAAAACTATAAATTGCATACTTTCTTAATAAACTTTCACTTCATATATAAAGTATCATGCCACACTTCTATTTGCATGTGTAATTAAACTACTTGTTGATAATATAGTAGATGTTAGATTGCATTCTACTATAAATCTACGGAAAAACTTGCACCGTTTATAACTAATGTTACATATGTCAAAACTATAGGCTTTAAGTAAGCACTTTTTTAGTGAAAGTAGAAAGCTTTTTCGAAAACTACATTAGTAAGAATTATACTTTTAACACATTACCTAATTAACGTGTATGAGTTAAATATTAAAAATTTACCATACGGAATTAAGTGGTAAAACTACAGGTATCCAAAACATATATATTTTGAAAACAGTTACAACAGTCAGTCCATGCCAAGTATGCTAAGCTCACCGTTATCATTCGCGCTCATACCATTTCCAACGATGTGCTGTTGAATCAAGTCAGTCATATTTATATGTACAGTTCCTTGGCGTTCTTGGACCAATCGGTCACAATGAGTGATTTTGCCTGAGCCAGGTCCCCCTAACACAAATATAATTGGAACTCGAGGTGGGTCAACCAGTTCCATTTTCTCCGAGTGGTTTCCTTGGTTGATGGGGTTCAATGCATTTTCATCTGCTTCTCCTGTCACATTCGATGGAATAAATCTACCGTCTGGGTCTAAATCTGATGATGTTAACGTTGTCTCTGCAATTATTTTTTATACAAGTTAAACTAAATGAACGTTGACTTTAAAAAAGCTTCTCTACATTGATTAGAAAATTTTAAATAAATTGCTAATTTTGCACCTTTTCCCATGCAAACACCCATTTCACTACAGTGTAAAAAAGGACGGACAAAATGGGTTGGCAGAACTCCTTGAGGGACGAAAATTTGTAAATCCTTCTTCATGTAGACAAATATGAAACTTTCGTATGTTACTATTGTTCTTCGCCATCATCACTTACGAAACTGTCAGAACGAAAAAATTCGCTGCCCGCAGCAAGTACAATAGAATGTAAACGCCAAACTGAATGCCAACTGTCCCAAAGCCAACAGCCACAAATTTTTGCAAACATGATAATAACAGCAGCACCTACTTTTCTCTAGCTTCAATTGAACAAGCCATCACCACAAAAATGAAATGAAAATGGGTATTTACATATGTGTATGCGTACATGCTAACGTATTTTTGCTCTTGCTTTTTTAACTTTCTCCAAGCGAACGCAAGCATTTTTTGAGGCTCGAATTCCATTGTCCTGTCCTGCCTAGTTCATCTTTCCGTTATAGCCTTTATATTGTTTGTTCATATAAAATGTATACCTGCTACACTAGAGTAGTTGGTAGTAGGCAGGTTTGACAAACTGTTGTTGCAAATATGTGAATCCATTAGATGAGTATCCTCTTCAACTTTTTCCTTTGCTCTTTTCCTTCCCCCTGTAAAAATTGCTGCCTGTTTTCATTTCCCTTTACGTTTCCAGTCCGCTTTCCCAACAGCAGGAACAACCTTGGCCAACATAGGGAACCAATACAAAACTAATAGATACATGCTCCCCGACAACGTCATCATTAGAGTGGACAACAAAAACTCGCCCATTTATTACCTTATACTGAATACTGATGTACTAATAGCACCACTGTCTGGTTTCCCACAGTATGAAGACATTTTTCAATAGTATATGTTCGTCTACCTGACAGCAAGCCCTGTATAACTGTATATGATTTCAAACAAAGCATGCAATGTTCAGTAGTAAATGTCATACGCTGTATATACATACATACTACGTGTAGATGAATGTTTTTAGTCAATCCATTGTAGATTCCTCCTGCCACGTAGATTCCTCCCCTTCCTTTATAGTTTTTTCCTGAACTGTTTTTTCAAATACAAAAGTCCAACACATCCAAGTGCTATTGATGTAGTTGAAATATCCTATTGTGCTTAAACAGCTACTTGAGATAGCCAGTTAACGTTATAACTCTACTGATTATCGAAAAATTGAGTTTCTTATAGAACTATGCTTGTTCGCTCATCCTTATCTTGAATACGTGACTATTTGCACAGGTACATGAGGTGTGCAATTTGCGAATAGGTACATAACAAGGCTTTTTGCCAACCACCACTTACTCTTGACAGCTAGTCGCTACAAATAAGAAAGAAATCTTCTAAGTATATAACCATAATGTAAAAACTAGGTTATGCTAAGGAAAACTAGTAACCATATAAAATGAAGGCTGTCTGTTGGGTGAAAATTTTCACTGCTAAAGGTAACATGAAAACATTTCAGTCTGAGTATTTATGAAACATAAGGAAAGAGATTCTGGGGAAGTCGACAGACGAGTATTGTTATCAGTTATATGTACTTTATCATTTTCCAAATTATTGCAACCCTAAGCAAGCAAATGTGTAATTCCGTATGTAAATATGTAAGTATTTTTGCATTATCGCAACCCAAATGAATACTTCTGTATTTTGTACAAAAGGAGGAATTCGGACTAATAATATGGACGTTCTTTTTTTTTATTGAGGTAGGAAAAAAGCTTTCACTTCACTGTATTGAAAAATAAACACTAGAAAATTATTTCCAAGGTTTAAATAAAAACTATAAGAACAAATTGTATATTATTTGAAGCAATGAAAGCGTTGAGGATAATATTATGTACATATTCGTATTTTTGAATCATTCGTCCTATTATCATTTTGACAATATCGGTGACCATTTTGTTGTAATACACCAAACAGTAAAGCCTCCTCTTAAAACAGCATGTCAGTCAAATCGTTCAAATATGTAAGTACACATCAAAATGTTTACATTCAATCTTTGCATGTCCAAATTCTAAAGACCATTATTTACACAATGCACACAACAACAATGTACATCGTAAAAATGACTGATGTGCATATAGGTATACTAACACTTATGAAGAGTCGAATCTGCAATTTTATCGATTACTCAATAGTTGAGAACATTCTTTAAAACGTGCCTATGTATATAGTTTTGGCTTGTGAAATTCGCAATATGTACAATTGTCAAAACAAATTATTGGAATTGTGTTTTGAAGGTCGTTGACGGTAGATAAAGAAACTGGGTATAGTCATTTCATTTTAACTAGAGTTTCTGTAGTTGAGATGGGAAGGATAAAGATAATGATGATATTAATGGAGTGACCAACGAACTAGTGAAGATTATCATGTTCACATGAAAGAATGATTCATAGGTAGGTATATTTCTCCAAGCATGTACACACACACACGCAACGATGACATATTGCACAGAAATTGTATCAAATACACCTGGACGGTTTTTTCCTTTGTGAAAAATAAAAAATCGGTATGTATTGATCAAAACAAGTGCCAGCATGGCAGCACGAAATCCTAATAAGGCATGATTACATGAATCTAAATTACAAAATTTGTAGTAAGTAAAAGCATTTTTTGATGGTGGCACGACAGCACAGTAATTTATAGTAAATAAACAAATACTGAGAATTATTAATGGCTTTATTGCTGCTTCCATTTAATTCTCTTTTTCATTTATACACGTAATATGGGGAGGGAGTATTCAATATGTATATTTACATACTCATGCACTGCATTTGTCGCTGGTTGGGTGAAAAACACTAAGCATATTCAAAGATAAGAAACTGTACACTTGACCAAAGTATCACATTAATTCGGTGTTCTTTCTGACGATATACCCGTGTGAAAAATGGTGGCTGGACATTGTTCCATCGTAACTCTTTCTTCTTTGATCTCCTTAATTAATGCAGAAACAACCCACAACCACATACAGATGAATGACCATGAACACTGCGTGTGGTATCTGGGTGAGCATTGGCATGGCCATGAGGAAGTATATTGTGTAAATGACACATTTTAGGAGGCACACTGCAAACCTTAAATAGAAGCAAACCTTCAGTTTTGTAACACTTTTCTGAAAAAACAAAAATCCAGTTATTGAGTCCTACTTCATATTCATAGGTATCCATAAACTTCCGCAACAAAACTAACTTTTTTGGCAATAAAATATCTTGATTTTGCGTTCAACTTACTGTACTGATCGCGTTTAAAAGTAAAAGAAACAATGTTAGATTGACTGTGGTGTAAAGTCCAGAGATGCATATGTTGGCAATTTCCCGGTCAAAGATGATTCCTTTAAAATGAAACTATTTGGAGTCTCAAAATGATTGCATTGTAATATAATAAAGGATAGAACTACGCCAAATGCCAAAGTACTTTAATGGTAAATGCAGAAAAGGCATCGTTTGGTTGAAACTAATGCATAATGTACCTTCAGGTGAATGCTCCATTTGATGTATCGGTTGCTCCTTAGTTTTGTTTGGTGATGAAGGTTTGGTTATGGTATCTAGAGTAGAATCTGTTTCATTTCCAGGACTTAGCCATGCAAAAAGAAGTGGAACCTTCTGAAATTCTAAAGGTGGTGGTAATGAGTCTTCGTAATCAAGCATTTCATTGTCATGATTGTATTCGTATCCGTCCAAGGCGTAAATGAACCAAATTATACCGACGATTCCAAATAGCTACATAAAAGTATAAAAAATATTTGACCTGTTGTATACTTCAACTGAAAATAATCTAAAAATCCCAATCATTGCTTAATTATTTTGTCTTTTGCCTTCTTACTAGATCCAAAATAGCAATAAATTTTGCTGCTAATGTTGTTGGAAGTAAGTTACAGCAAGGGCTCCACATTTTATATGCTTTAGTTCAAACTTTATATTACATGGTAAAAATTCGATTAAACAATTTGGGCGTTTCGCTACTAGCTCGAAACACATCGGATAGGTTTTTTAAGGTTCAAATGGCGTTCGTCCGAAACCTTTTATTAAGTATGAAAGATAAGATAGAAAGATATAAGCTATTTGCAACAGCGCATTAGGTTTAGGTTCTAGATTTAAAAAATATAATATTACGCACTTCAGTGTATCATGAAGCGGTTACATGCAGCAGTTGCTGGGAACATAAACGTAATATAATATACATAAATGAACGAATTTGGTGTTGCAATGATGGATCAATTGGCCATATCATATTACTACATCCATAGTCAACAGACAAATCTACAGACGTTTTAAGTATGTATTTCATTTAGTTTCAAGATTTTGTCTAATAGTTTAAAAGATGACCTTCGACATAAAACAGTCATATTATCTGTATAAGAGACTACTAAAACTAGTTTGTAGTAATTTACACAATGCAATAATTACTACGCGTACCTAATTTAAGCTTGTAAGCGTTAAAATTCACGCGTTCACCAACAAAAGACTAAATATTATGCATACAGCTCAAGTCTAAATGATAATATGAGGAACGAGTACGATAATAATACTAGCATCTACATATTCCAGTTGATTGTCATTCCATTCATTTTCAGCTAGAAACATTTATTCTTTCAGAATGTAAGTCACTTAACACTGGAAAAGATGAGCAGCACTAATTAATTTACAATTCACTTGCGCAAGACCTGGTTGAAGAATGTTTAAAGGGAGGTCATGTGTTAAGTAATCATAATTGTAGCGTAAAGGATTCAAAAGGAAGCTTTGCATGATTATGAGCATAGGATGCATATGTATACATAGAAGCCACTATAATGTAGTTACTAGTTTCTGGTAAAATCCTTTTCTTCACCGTGCTAATTATTAAATTATATTAAAAAATAAAAGTACACATTTCGTTTGTACCATAACAAATACGAGCTTGAGTGAATGCAGTTCGGAAAAAATCATTATGTGTATTTAAAAGATTTTTCAAAATTACATTATAAACTGTCCCGTTGCTAAATTTAAAATTCTCGTAGACTGCGACTGCGACAACACTAAGTTCTCTGCATAATACTTCCTTCACTTTTCTACTAAATTTCAGCCAATTAATGTTTGTGTACTCAAAATATTTGAAGTGAAATTTTAATTTTTGTAAGATGGAAATGCAGCATTTGGTATCATCGTTGTTAAATAAACAAGTGATTAGCACTCATATCACGGTTGGCTCGTAACGTCATATCATCACTCGCACTTGATCTTTCTTAATTACAGTCTTGTATCTCTGCAACATGCGAATGAATTTGTTTTAACTAATTCTGTTACTACACCAAGAAAATTCGTTTGCATCGTACTTAGGACTTCATTGTGCTGCTGCAGCTATTTAGAATCTGTGTTAAAAGTTAAAAGACAAGTTGAAACTTTCAAAAGAATTTTGAAAATTGTTAGATAAAATCTGTTTTGAAGGGAAAAAAATCCTTAACGCAATGGAACACAAAAGGAAATACCACCCCACTTGCAACGTCATTTCGTTAACCATTACAACCAAAATTGTCGCCTTTTTTGATATGGTGAGTACTTGCTTTAATAAAGAGGTTATCGATCACTAATTTATTGATATACAATACTGAATAAGTTTACATCTATAACACCTATAACTACTTTGCTGTCCCATTTTATAGGCATTTGGGTTGTTCGGGTTAGTATGGTTTGTGCTAATGCTATCAAGATATGACATCATCACTCTCGACCCTTTTGAAAATATTGAGTCCGGAAATAACACAAAAGTGTCAAAATTTGACCAGTGGACATCCCCCACGAGCTCAGGCTCTCATCAGAGTGACACCAAACAGGGTACGTAATTATATGAAAACAATTACATATAAAACATAACGTTCTTATACTATTTAACGGTTCCATTTAATCTCCTTCGCAGTATTTGCAACAAATCACAAGGTGATCAATCTTACTCTGGTGGCCTTCTACACAATAGTAAATTTGTCAGTCTTTGTGGTTCTTCTAGTTGGAGTTTATAAGGTACATATTCATAATATACGATGTAATTTCATGCTAAATATTTGAATCTGGATAATGAAGTGATAACTTCAACCTTTTTTCCTCAATCATTAGAGAAGGCCCGGTATATGCCTTGTTTGGTTCCACATCCGCTGTGCTATTTTCGTATTCAAGGCCATCATTTTGTTCATGTACCTGATTGGTGGCCGACCTCTCTTCTCCCAAATTCCATTTATACTTTCCATGATAGCACATCTTTACGGTTTGTGGGTTGTCAACTGTTACGTTGATGAGCTGAGAAACGGAGAATTGGTTCAACGTGTGCAGGAAATCAAGGAGAAGAATGATAAAACTTTGCAGGAACCTGATGACATCCCTAATGGAATCGAAGCCGTTCTAAAGAAAAGATTGGAGGAGGGTGTGCACAACCCAAGTTTTATTACCAATGAAAACGATCTGGATAAACAGAAGTTGCAGCAGGAATAACATATTTTGACATGTTAAAGCATCCTAAGCTTAGAGTTTCTTTTTTTTAAGCAAATGATGATTTTACCAATATAATATTACAAAGGTCTTCAATAATTTAATACCAATGTTTCTCGTTACTAAACTATTAACTATTATATCAGCTATATCTTTAAAAAAGAAACCCGTAAAAACGTTGTCTCGTGTTGACCCTGTTTAGAAGGACGCAAACATGAATTTAATGCCATGAATCTAAAATAAAACTACATAAATTGTTTATTTAAATGTTGTTTCTCACATAGATATTAATTACTTTAAAATCTGGAAGCAATTAATATATGCAATGATAGCCACTGACTTTAATAAGTATTTAACTAACCAACATATATATCTTCATCGCCCCACTGGAAGCGGTTTAAGATACAACAAGAAGAGCAGCAAGGTAATTACTCCTTTAATGATTGACAAATCAAATCAAAAGGAAAGTGATATAGAACGACAATAAACGCTCATGAACATTGAGAATACATGCATATATTTTTACGGAGTAAAGGGTGGATGATGATATATAAATGAATTAATGGATAAACTATCAATTAATGTAAGTTACATTATCAGTTGTGGAGAACAGAATACATAGGAAACTTTTTTTTAAAGGACAAAAGAAGGTTTTTCATTTTTTGACGCTTTCTTATATCTTAACATTTGTTAGCAAAGTATCCATTGTTAGTGTACTTCTTCATATTCGTATGTATCAGACAGCCTGCAGCCTGCATAATACGAAGCTTTTGTAATTGGCTATACTTCACTAATACTTAACTCCAAACGACTTAATTTGCTTGTCAAAGATTAACCTTTAGTATTTATGAAGTATTTCCTCATTACTATTACGTTAGCTTTTTTTTTAAATTTATAACCGCCTATCATATAACATAACATAATATATAAGTGATACACAATGAAGATCATGTGTTGAGATATTACGCGACAAATTAGCATTGTATATTAATATCCTAGAAGTACAAGTACCTACTAATTGCAAAACTAAACGTTAAAATTTAACTGCCAAATGCAAACACCTAACTAATAGTTAGCTTTGACAATGCAGTGTACGATGTATAATTTAAATCTGACATGCCCGTACTAATGAAAGGTATAGAAGCTGTAATATAATTTACCCAATATAAAAGTTGCATTAATAGTATAACTTGGTATAGGTATAAAACGTACATTATGAAATGAAACCAATGCAATGCAAGGGTAAAGGTTATAAAAATGCGCATTTCATACTTTCAATTTCCATATATGTATCTTTCCAGGCCCAAATTGAATTGAAACGTATTTAGTTTCTTCGGCGTTTGCGTCCTCTACCGGCTCTAACCACCGGCACATAACATATTATGTTTTCAAACATGTAAATTACGTTTTATGCAAATAGCAATATGCAAATCACAGTGGTTTTCAAGTACCTACTTTTAGTAATGAATTTAGGAACTCGAATTCAAATGAACTTGTGATCATTTCATACTAATGCTCAGTATTCCATAATCGATTGATTGATGAACATCTATATTTCATTATCAAATTTTACTTCCTTTTTGCAAACTAAAATCACCAAATCGGGCATGCATGGCTGCCATGATATTTTAAAGAATTTCTTGCTCTTTGTTGCAATCGCTGCCGCTCATGCAAAATAGACTCAAAAAGAAGACAAAGTGAGAGAGAGAGACATGGTAAGTTGCCTTTTGCCTTGCTTCTTCTTCACCTTAAAAAGTGGGGAATTGTGAGAATCCTTACCAAAACACAACCCCCCGCGTTTTCCCACTCCAAATCTTGAACCTCTTTTTTTTACTGTATTTGAGATCCTGCAAATTATAATATTCAGTCTTCCCCAGGATTTTCAAAATGTCGCCGCTTGTCAAGTTTTATTTAGTTTTTTGAAAGTCTAGTGGAGTTACTGGATTATTAGAGAAATTTCATTCCAATGACAATACTATTTAGCTTGGTTGAATGGGTGACATTTGATTTGAGTATGACAATCTTTGTACAACAATTTGTAACAAAGTGCATGCTATACAAGCGAAAAACAAAGGGGAATCATTAAAGGTTCGAATAGGCGCTGAAACGAATACCACGATTCACGATTAATTGTATCTTGACTGACCCTGTCTGTGGACAATTTGAGCATAGTTGTAGCTACAAAACGCGTAGTTGGCTGGTTGACAAGTGTTTGAGGAATGATGGGGTAAAGGAGAGGCAGCTGAATTAGAACAAAGAGCATTTAATTTAATTAATTGGTTTTTAGGTTGACTTTGAATGGTGCAATGTTCGGTTTAATTAATTCCAGTGTGGCTGTTGTAAACGACACCGTTTGTAATATACTTGGTGTTTGTTTGAATTGTTGGTAAGTTTGGTTTGTTTTTAAGTTGGTGATTGAATTTAATTGTAAAGATGATTCAGTGGCTTGAATGAGAGATTGATTGATTGATTTGTATAATGTGTTATTTATTAATAGATGATCGAGGTGAATAGTTGATAGTAAATAGTACTCGTCGGCAATTGATGATTTTAAATAGGAAGACAGAAGACACCAGTGAGCTGACAGCCTAAATCATAAGGGGAGGGGCAGGGGGATTAAGCACGGTAACGCTTCAAGTGGCAAGGAAGGATTAGCGATGGCACCGCCGTCTAAACAGAGTGAAGATAAAGTTGGAGATGGGAGTGTGGATTTGTCATTGATTAGGTGGCTGGAGTTTCATCAGAGCGAAGTAGAATCTACAGCGGATATCCTGAAGGATGAGATAAATACTATTAAGAGGAGGAAGATCGAGAGGAACTTGTTAATTCTGAAGGAGGAAAAGAGACCAGAGACTATTCGTTTGAGTAAGAGCATTGTGACTGGGGTTCGAGATGCTATTGCGAAAGCCGTCAAGAATTTGCAGAGTTCGGGTTTGGCGATGGTAAAGGAATTGCAGGAACGTTACAACTTGTCGGATGACTGGATTGAGACTCAGTCTGCGTCAGCAAGTGTTGCGGGGTCAGATGTGTTTGGTCCGACGTTCTCAAAAACATATATGGATAGTCGTATACAGAGTTTTCTGGATGAAGGAAGCAAGAGTAATGACTCGTCTGTAATATCAGATGCTGGTAAGGTTGTGGAGGAACCGACCAAGTCAGATGTGACTTCAGAAGAACCGGTTGCCTGCAGTAGTAAACATGTACGTGAACAAGTTGATGGAGGAGAGAAGGAGTTGGGAATTGGTGAAACAAGGGAGGAGGAACCTGAAAATGTAGCTGAATCCACTATCAGACCGGAGGAGCATGATGAGGAGGAAGATGATGATCATCATGACGTCCTCCCTAACAATGATGATCATAATGAAGAAAGAGAAAATGGAATCGTAGAAGACGTTGATATGATTCCAGCAAGTGACGACGACACTCGAGTGGATGGTGGTAGCGATCCCGAGGATACTACTGTTCCAGATGTACCTAAATCTAGGACACCGAATTCAAAGATGCAACAGGCAAGTGTGAAACAGGAGAAGACAGGCGAATTGAATGATGAGGCAAAGAAAAGATCTGAATCTGCGCCCGTTGCTGAAGACTCTGGTTCTGACACAGATGGCAGTGGAAAGACCTGCGTTGTGCCAACTAGACCACCTAGGGCGTCAAAGTCATCATCGCTATTCGATGCAGTTCGAGTCAAGAAAGAGAAAGAGGGTGCGGGTGAGGTACATAAAGGCAAGAAAAATGAAAGCCCCATAAAACCAAAAGAAAAGGATTCTGCCGTTACACCCAAGAAACGTGATATAGAAAAGAATAAATCTGAGGATGAGTCACAACTTGAAGTGAGTACAGTGGTCTGTGGTGACGTGGAAAATGCACCAGAACCAGAAGCGGGTCCAGTGTGTACAGCTAACGACATATCTGACGCTACGAATGAGAAATTCAACGACAGCATTGACATAGCATCGGAGTTTGGATTGGATTTTGATGACACCAGAACGGTTTTCATTCCAACCAATGGCCAAAATGAAAGAGACGAGATGCCAAAACCAGAGGGCCCCAGTGAAAGCCACAGTATTATTGAAAATGGATATGTTAATGATGGTGAATCTCCCGGAACTTCCAAGCAGGCAAGTGAACGCTCAAAGACGCCAAAGAAGGACTCGAAACTAAGTAAGGAAGAACGCAAAGCAATGAGAGAAGTTATGAACTCGTCTAGCTCTGATTCTGACATTAACAAGACGCCACGAAAGAAAAGAAGCTCTAAAATTGTTCAAGAACCTAAAAGCGCAGAGAAACGTACATCCAAGTCAAGTTACATATGGCAAGAAGATCCTAAACTTAAGGAAGGGGTTGCAAAAGTTTCCCTAGAAAAATTGGCACCGAAGATTGAAAAAATTCTTGCTGATCAAGGCTGGGTTACTTTGAAGGACTACGGCAAACTTAAAAAATGTCGGTATGATGATTTGAAGAACCTTGATAGCTCTGATGATACTGACAGTTCTACTGCTTCAAATGACAGCATAGCACAGCTGAAAAAGGAGATCAAGAAATTGTACGAAATTCACAAATACATTATCAATTGCTTGAAGTTTTAAGTTTATCAACTAATATGTTTGTATACAATATCTATGCTAATTTGATTTTATTCTTTACTTTTGCTGCAGGTCAAAAAGTGCAATCATGAAAACTATGAGCTATAATAGAAGTCAACCTGGGTCGTATCGGCGGAAGCGTCTTTCAAAACTGAAGAAGAAGCGAAGTTGCAAAAGCGGAAGCGACCAAGGAGCTGATTCTGAATCTGGTAAAAAATAGTTTTACAAATAATATGCGAAATAAAATTCACAATGT
>JAHZNG010003042.1:0-13381 GCA_027744375.1 Orchesellides sinensis
AAGATGACATCTAAGACCCTTTCACCGGAATGCTTGGTCCTCCAACAAGCTGCAAACAGGATGAAGTATTACGAAACTCTGGGGCAACCTGAAATTATACATAAACACGAAGTACTGTGACTGTGAGTTTTGATACTTTGTTATCAGCGCTAACAATGATGAACGTCTGGAGTAGAATCGACATTGTATTGTTTACTTAACAATGTGCATCATTACTTGATTGATGAATTGTAAGCTTATTGATCTTTCCTCATTTTCTTGATTAAAGACAGTAGATAATATAGGAAATGAACAAATATACTTTTGTTCTTTATACAGTATTATAAAGACTAAGGTTTTTTTATGTGGTACATTTGTTTGAATTGGACGTACTCATTCATTGTAGTTGCAGAGGCAGTATAAATACATGTTGCAAATAGAAAATCCCACAATCACTATTATGATTAATATATGGGTTTGAAAAGAAAACTATTCATGTTTATGTGGACTTTGGATTGATATTAAGCATTAATGAAAAAGTTGAAATTACCTTGTACATTACATTAGATATAATTGCACCGAGACCATTAACAACCTTTATTATCAGAAATTTTCTTTAGGAATTGTGAATAGCATTGATCAAACTAAAAAGAATTTCAATACTTCATCAGCGCTCATTTTGTATGACTGTAGCCACCAAGATTTCCGGTGGACTCGACAACCGAGTTACAAACATTAAAAATTGTGTTTTATGAAATCCTGTTTCGAGCAAATACTGTCGCATCTGGTTAAGATTATTAATCACGGAACTCATGGTTGACATTGAAATTAAAAATCTTTTAATTTGCTCGAGCTTTCAACAGTGAACCTCTGTCTTCCTCAGGAGATCGCATTGGAATATAAACTGTCACATCTCTCATTCATTTGCTTCGTGATATGATAAATCGGCCTTGTAATGCATATTTACCTAAATACGCTCATAAAAACAAAATAAAAGCCAAACCTTCCACTAAAATTAAGTAATTGTATGTTTAGAGTTTGCATCTAAGAAAGCCGTAAATCACATAAACTGAACTGGAATTTTATAGTTATTGTAAAACTTTGTTTTGAGTGTAAGTCCTAAGTCAAAACCAAACGGTGCATGGTCAAATCCATTTGTTACCGGTTTTATCTGACATCACATTCATGTTACATGTGACCGTAGTGCGTCCATAAGAGTAAATCGACCCTATTCTAATGCACCTCACATTAACTTATATGCTTAAGAATCATGTTTCATCAGTAGACATGGGCATATGTATTACATTACAAATATACTTAAGCAGATATAATAAGCGTTGGACCCAGAATATAATGATTGTTATGAGAGAAAGTTCTTACGGCACACTTGACACATTTGCTCATCGCTACCGTCTGAGCATCCTTGTATCCCAGAGCACACGATAGCCGAAGAACGACATCGACCATCTGCACACCTGCAAGCAAATAAGAACTTCCAAGGTTCGCATCATTTGTTCCTCTAAGACATATATACATACTATAAGTATACATCACATCTTCCCCGATTACCTGTAAGGACAGTATTCAGAAGGCTGAAATTCCATCTGACATTCTTGTTCCTCCTCATCGCTTAGGTCCGGACAGTCAGCTATCGCGTTACAAAACCTGTGTTCTGGTAAACAATCTTTTGTTTTTAAACATTGAAACGTTCCATGAGGGCAAGTCTCCTTGCCACTGCAACCCTCCTCATCGCTTCCGTTATCACCTATAAAACCATAAACCTGGGTTTGTATTTTTTTTGCATGTACCTTTCTAACGAGCGAACTCCGCCGGTCTAAAGTAAAAGAATTCCGTTTATTTTGAAAAAAAACGTAAAAAAAGTATTTTCCTTACAATCAACAACACCGTCGCATAGTTTTGCTCTACTAATGCATTTTATTGGCATTTTTCTTGCTCGCATTGCCTCAAACTCCGCTGCTAACGAGGAGAGAATCGTTGAATCCGACATTAGTGTTATGTTACTAGAAACCCGCTCCGTTGATGTGCCCATGGGTTCTGGTGCACTGCACTGAAAAGATTGGTCAGGGCATTTTTCTCTGACTTCACATACTTCATCCGAGCCATCTGTGTACATTCATAAAATAACAAGAAAAAAAAATCCTTCAGTCTGTGCATCGGGAAATGTACTGTGGGGTTCTTTAATAAAAACAAGTTTAGAAAGTGCCATAAAAATGTATACATACCTTCACAGTCATGTTTTCCATCGCAAACGAAGTACCAAGATATACATTTCCCATCGGAGTGACACTGAAAACACCAAGGAAAGGGTTTTTGTAGTTATAGCATGCAATCAATTACTCGGAGAAAACAATGCATGAATACAAAATCTGCTTTGTTATGACGTTATGAGTAGCAGGTGGTCGGGTGACAAAATAAAAAAACGAGATAAGCCGCAGACATAAACTCGTGCATCCATAATAACATATTTACATAATGCATGTCGAATAGTTTTATGACTTCAAAACTGTTGTTTTATGGCAAGCTTGTTGTGTTTCTTAAATAGGCATAGATATACTGTATTCATGTATCTTATCTCCAAAGGAGAAAGTAAGATTACAGTTTTTGCTGCGCCGTCAAGCAATGTAATGTGCTGAGACAAAAGGGATGGTGGTAAACATGCTAGAAATATGACAGTCGAAAATTGCTACAAATTATTACGAAGAAAGAAGGACGATGATTTTTCATTAAACTATGCTCATGCATGTAAAACTTTTCACTCTGACTTTCATCATTCATTGTTTAATGACTGCTAATGGATATTTTCCGAAGAAAGTGCTACATTTTACGAAATAATAAGATTCTGCAGGGTTATAAACTGGACAACTCACAAAAAGTTCTTGACAGCAACACGTCGTACTACCATCAGAATACTTTTACTGTCATTATTTCTAATCTAAATACGTAAATAAATAATAAATTGCGCACAATAGTAAACAAAAAAGTTGTCAGCAAATAAGTGTCTCGTATCTTTTTAGTTGAGACTCGTCGACATACTCATAACATATATTAGGAAACCTTTCCCCCGATTAATTGACTTTCACCTCATATATATTTTTTTGCTTCTCGACTTTTTCCCGTCTTTCATACGATGAAGATCCATTACAACCACTAGAAGCTTTCTTTTTACTGTTTTGTCATTTTGACAAATCAGAAAAACCAGAAAGCATAAATTTGCAGTGGAAATAAGAAGCCCTGCTTATATTTATGTTTACGGTATGAAGTAATATATATCTTTAATCTCAAATGATTTTCGACCTTACTTGGTTGGAGGGCAACTTAGGCTTTAATATAAGTATAGGTATTTACATTTTCCTGTTATTTTACACATATACAGAATTGGGTAACTTGTTTGATATGTATAAATCTTTGCAAAAATAATGATTCCTTTATATATTGTGTATCATCAACTATCATCACGGAGTGAAAACAGGATCTACAGAGTAAAAAAATGCGTCTGTGTGATGAAAATATTTGGCAAAGAGCCTTTTCCTTTCTCCGCTTACTACCATGACTTACATTTCTCCTTCACTTTTGTATCCGAGAGCAGTATTGTCTCACTCACTTTTTGTGAAGCTTTTTTTCGCCGTCTTTTCCTGTTGTCTCAACACATCCTGTCATCAAAACTAGAGGAAACGGGAAAGCAGAATGGCAAGAAGAAAAAGAACCCTAATTACCCCCATCACTAATGATGTGACTTTTCAATCCTTTTGGCAGAAAAAGACATAGAATGGCTATATGACACTGTCAACCTAATGAGCTGGGGGGCTCCGTATAAAAGGGACAAACAAATATAAGGAACTTCACGTCCTACGTAAAACTAAGGTGCTTATATATGAGTAATAATACAAAAACACATTTTAGTTAATGAAAATCCACAAAGGTATACACACAATTTTAAGCAAATGTCACTGATGATCACTATATATTCCAAGGATGGTAATAGCTTATTGGGAATTACATGAAGGCTGAAGACAGTACAACTTGGAAATGGGTCTGGTCTGACTTTCAATCAACTTTTTAACTACTACTGTAACTTTTCCTGTGCAATTTTTGTTTACTCCCCATTGATCTAGTTTGATTTAACAAAAACCGTAGCACATATGACGTACGTCAATAAACAAGATATTACCTAACTTGCCATTAACTCTTCCTCAAATATATTTATACGTAGAAGCCTTTACCTGTTCTGACGCAACTTGTATTATTTGGTGTAAACAAAAGGCAAGTTTTATAAAAGGATGATAGTTAATTAGCAAGTGCAGGTTTAATGTATGCGTATAAATAGGACTTTAAATTGCAAAATTTTTGATAAACAAGCAAAAAACCTTAGGTTTTGTACATTATCTACTTTATCTAAGGTTCATTTCATTACAGCGTAACTGTAGCTGCTTAAATAAAAAAAGCGTATATTTGAACAATATGGGTGGATGGCTTACAACGGTACGTAGGACAAGATCAAAAGGGTGAAATGTTAAACGAATGGAGACAACTGGCAACTTCGTCTCATCCTATAATTTGAGACTGCTCGCATCAATTATAAATTCATAAAAAATAAAAGTCTGACATTGCGATTGTTAACTTTGCGGGTGCAAAAACCTACATAGCTTGTAACAAACTGAAATAATTACTTACTTAGAAATAAAATGACGATTGCATATGAATAGACCAACCTGAAATGTACTACGGTGGCAGCCTCTTGACCTTGCGTTGCATGAACTGTTGGAGGAGGCACAGTCACATACTCCAGTTACACTATTACATATTGAGTTTGGATCGGCAAGTTGACTGAAATATGACAAATAAAATAATAATTTCAATGACTACACCCTGCAAAGAAAACATTGCATGTATAAAAGTCGTCTGAATGAAGGTTTAATACCATTGTATATTAGAATGACACGAGTATCCAAGTGAAGTCGCTGAGAACATTCCTCTGTAGGTCGGCAAGCATCTTGTGCGATCTGCTGATGGAGCATAAGCTACTTCACAGGTGCACACTGAGCTTCCGTCCAATTTGTTCTGACAGAAGGCGTGAGCCATGGAGCAGTCAGCGTCTTCATCACATGGGTGCCCAATCTCTGTCGTATAAAAATCGGCAGGGCATGATAATTAATTTGATTAAGTTAATTCAATATTTTTATGACTGCGTATCATGCTTCAGGGGACAATAAGAGCTGTCAGGGACAAAATATGCAGCGGTGGGACTGGGTACAACCAAGAATTTTAGTAGGCTTTTAGATACAAAAAACATTTGCCTACTTTCACTCGTACAATTATTTCTAAATTGAGTTCGCTAATTGACGACAGGACACTCGGTTAATGGGGATAGCTAAACGAGTGTTTAATATATGCTTTACATACGTACTATATATGTAAATTTCCTCCAGAAAGGCATGCAAAAAATCAATATTGCATGAGACTTTTCAAGCATTCATCGATAATAAATTGTACCTTCATGTTATCGTAAATTGCAAAAACGGGAGGTTTTTATCATATTGATAACAAGGATTCATATTTATTAGAAAATCATTCAACCTTTGACTTGTTTGGTTCCAGAAAGACATTTCGATAAAATAAATACACCAGTTTCGATCCATAATTTCAAAATTGCAAAAACGGGAGGCTTTTATCATATTGATAACAAGGATTCATATTTATTAGAAAATCATTCAACCTTTGACTTGTTTGGTTCCAGAAAGACATTTCGATAAAATAAATACACCAGTTTCGATCCATAATTTCTCATTTCTAAATTCTACATTTATACAATTTGTGCATGTGCATATTGAACACCTTAGATAGAGGAGGGTAAACATGTCTTCGATAGAAAATGATGCCAGTAAATAAAAATGTAGTTTTGCATTGGTAGTGCTACGATACTACCCACTCGTAAATTTTTAGGAACTTGTAAAGCTAAGTAACTATCCTCATTTCTAGGAATAAAACGCTAGATTTTTTTTCAAAAGAAAAATGGCAATAATTGGTTCAGCTCAGACCAACATGTTATGCACGGTGTGAGTTCAGGAACGTCACTTGATGTACAACAGTTCTGCGTAAAGCTAGTTTCACCTGCGTATACAGGAATTCCAGGTAAATTTCATATTTGCACATCTATGCGAATATAAAGTCCCATATATCTTAAATAAACTGCTGTGATTGCCAAGAAAAATGTTAAATTTAGGACCTCTGTTTTCAAAAGATATCTAATTTTTGTAAACTTCATAGGAAAAAGTATGTTCTCAACTGTCAAAAATTAAAATTGTTGAAGTACCACCTTTTGTGATTTACAGAATATATGGTCGATATTTAGAAAACACCTGCTTCATCGCAGGAAGCTGGCTTCAGCAGAATCGTTGTACGTACTCGAAAGTTCATGTTTTAAGTTGCTTTATGGCAACAACACTTTTTTAATAATGTATGCTTCAGTAGGTAAATGTTGACTTTGTATTTTTATATTCATTTATAATATGTAATATCATTAAGGTATTTTCAGCAATCTAGGCTTCCTAAAACATTGCAATAAAAATTGATTTCACGAAAAGAAAGTAAAAGTTTTGTTGCTGCATATTATCTACTTACTCGTGTGCTTTCCCTTGCACCTTTTACTCAACCCGTCGACTTCCCTTCCGGACTGGCATTGGCATCTTCCAAACACACGAGGCACAACAAATTTGCAATGGCTTCCTTTATCCGCTAGGTTGCACTGGTTGTCGTCAAAGCATACTTCACCAAGTTTGGAAGCTGTGGAGTGGTTAAAAAACAAAGAGATATATAAATACGTTTGTGCATAATAGAAGGTTTTTGTTTACGTACTTAGATTTAGATTAGATAAATCTCAACATTGCCAAATGAATCCAGCTTTGTTCACTCAAATTCTTATGGTTGTATTTCAACCAGTGAGGGGCAAGTCTCAGTAAAGCGTAGTAAGCCAGATTTTTTATGGTTGTTTTCTGTCTCATCATTTCCTACGTATACATTTAGCTTAGGTATATTTTTAACAAAGGAAACTGCAAAACCGTGTAAAACCTGCACTGCTACGATAAAAACTGAAAGATGGTCCGATTAGAAACAGTTGGCTTCCCTGGAAGGATTTGTAGCATGTAGACCATGACTGAAAATTTATACACTCCATTTTTTAAGTAATCTGGTGACATCTTTCCCAACGAGTATCCAAGTCAGAATGGAATTTTTCTATTTGAGCAAAGGATTTCACGAATAGAACAAATGAACAAAGTCTATAATAGTACACTCTGGAGATCTTCCATTTTCCAATAAAATGACATGTGAATGCCTACGTTTTAAATAGGACGCGTTGTTAGACACTTATTAGGCAGTAAATCATGTCTTAGCGTTGCAAAATATGAAGAAAGGAAAAAAAGATTCATTGAAATGTTCCACGCATGCTTTTTCTGAATTGAGAGAGTTCTAAAAGGAAAGTATATGTTCTACATACCTAATCTATGTAGTAGAACGCATCATGCTTCAAGTTTCACAGAAAACTAAAACCTTTCTCTCATCATCCCAGAGCTGCCCAAAGCAATAGATTACTTACAGTCAGAGCGTCAGCTCTCTAAAAACCCTTACAATGGGAACGATGCATGAAAAATTGTTACAAGACTTATGGAGCCGTGATTAGAGGTCTGGATTGTGAACAAAAGGTTGTGTGCGTAAAAACAAAGAGTTATGTTTGGAACGTGAACATTTCACAGCAATCTGTTCAATTTTATCCAAATTTTCGAATCACACATGACACAAGTTGAGTAGCCGTTCTACAGCACCTTTTATTGTGACCGTGAATGCAAACCAAAACCCATTATCTCATCTCCGCACTTCCTGGGATCGTATTATGCGAGCATGTTAATGTGGTACCCTGGAGTGGTTGTAGCCATGTTAGACTCATAGACATACAACGTTATAATCTATAGTAGACTCATCATATTATTATTTCAAAACAAATGCTACTCACAGTTTAGTCCACTAAGCTTACGCAAGTAATATATCAATAATATTTTGTCCTTCTATATAAAATATGTACCTAGGTAAACAGGAAAGATAATACTTTTTGTCGTCAGTGGTCCACGTATTTATACCGATAATTTACATCGTAGAAGACTCAAATGTAACGTGACCTTATTGCTTTCTCAAAATTTTTTTACTATGATCATTGTTATCGTAGACAGCAATGTGTAAATTATTTTACATAAGAAAAACGACCTACACACGACGATGTAAGAATTCTCACTTTTAGCAGGTATAATTTTCATCTCAGATTGAATTGCATGAAATGTACATATGCCAATAAATGTATGACTATGAATATGCCATTTGTAACAGTTTGCCATTCTTCTAATATCATGTAGCAATCTACAATTCTAGTAGAATATGGTATCTCTGCTCTGCACTATTGAGCGTGGAGAAAGGGCGATGCAATCTTAAACTCAATTTTTGATTTCAAAGCGAGTTTATCTTACTCTTTATTTAAACCACTCAAAGGCTTCCTCTCTGTTTTAAAGGCTCCCCACTAAAAATGGATTTGAATGTCAAAATATATTTTCCGGAAAAGTTTCTTTGACACGGTATAGGTTTCACAGTGGAAATTGGAATATACTTAATACCGTAAATGTTCTATAGCACTTGATAGCAATTTTAGGCTTTCGACCAACGTTGTCTTCTTTAAAATTTGAAGAAATCAATTTTAAGACTTAACTAATCCTAACTAATAATTATTATTTTTCGTTGAATTAGCCGTCGAGCTTATATGGACAGTCCCGCCTTGAATTCGAGCATTTACGAAACTTTCTATTTTTTCAAGACGTTTAGTTTCAGAGTGACAGTATCCAGTTTCGCTACATATGAATACAAAGTAAATATCTTTTACCATCAAACCCAGAGAATATCCATTCATTACTTCCGTCACACAAAGAAATCTAAATATCTGTATGCCAATTGGAAACGGGAACATGACAAACGGTTCCACTTGGTGCATTTTTGAAGTTAGGCACTCTTATAATGAGAAAAAAAATTCTTGAATCGCATGTTGTTTTTGTAAATCCGAGATGGATTCCCTTCCTTCTTTTTATGTTAGATTTACTTACTGTGAAATTACAAATCCATTTGATTTTGCTCTATTTGAAGCTTCGTCTTTTGTAACGTATATCTGATATTCGACCCATGATTCCCTTCCTTCTTTTTATGTTAGATTTACTTACTGTGAAATTACAAATCCATTTGATTTTGCTCTATTTGAAGCTTCGTCTTTTGTAACGTATACCTGATATTCGACCCATGATGTTTCCAATTATGAAATGGTATTTCATGAAATGCAACTTACCTAACATCAGTTGAAGCACGTGGTGAAGACTGATATATACAAAGGTACATTAGTTGAAATAGTAGCTGGAAAGGTATACACCCTAATTGCCTTCTAGAACAGTTCTACAATTTCTAAAATACTAGATTAGCAATAGTTTATTACCTAGAGTAGTCTCAAGTAAATCTTAATTAGTTGCACACGACGTATTTTATAAAAATATACAAATCATTTGCACGCGGCTGACCAATTTGTAAAACTCATGATAACCTACTTATGCCATGTTGAAGCCTCCATCTTTTACCCATCTAATCAAAATTAATATAGCATTAGAGCATACATGCAGATGCAGACTTTTCCGATTCCCTAGAATAGTGATAAATATGAAGCTTGTAAGTAAAACTATACCTAAACACGTATGAACTGTATGCTTTAACTGATAAACTGAACCTTAAAAACGTATTTCATGCGATATCATAATGTTATAGATAAAAGACATTAATTCTAATTTAATTTGTTTAGTTTAGAACCCTTAAAAAAGCCCGTTGATTTCATCATTCACAGTCCAAAAACTTCCATACCTATAGAAGTGATCTCTAATATTGTGTGATAGTTTTATGTAAAATTGCGATTCTTGCTACATTTGCACACGCACCTGCTCATTGGCAGTGATGCGAAGACATCTTGACGCACACACTTGCATGTACATTCCTTTAAGTCTACTTAGATAATATTTTTTCGATTTAGTATCTTTTTCTCAATAAATCTTCGTCTTGTACAGTGCTTATAACTTTTCCCCTTCGCTACTTTTAAAGCAAATCTCGCAAAACTCCTATTTCAACTTCATAAATTAAATGCCAATCGATTTGATCAACTGAAGGTTATTGCAAAATTTCTAAGAGTAACGCAAAGCTACTAAATAAGTATCCATTGTCACAAAAATTGACAGGAAGAAAATATTTTATAACACGTAATACCAAACTTTCTCATGGCAGGTGTATGAATGGGGCATTGTGATATGTATGTATGCCAAAATTTTCGTTCTTTCTCAATTGACAGTAAGACTCGCATACTATATTTAAACGCATCGAAACATTGACATAAGAAATTTATAGGTCAATGCATCGAAACGTCTGCCTGTCCAAATTCTAAAATTTTCAATTAAATATTTCGCTTGCAACTCCCGGCAACCAGACTGGGGTGTAGTCACATGTACGTGCGTAAGTTTTATATATCGGCAGCAACTTATTAGCCCAACTTCGAATTCCTATCGGCGTTACAAGATTTGTTCGTACTGAGAATAAAATAAGAAACCATCGACTTTGCTAAAAAATATCCCTTGCTTTTGTATCTTATAATAGCATCGATTCCATGGTAAATTGCAATTCAAAGAACTTTCCATTTAAGTCTTCCCACGCATGGATATCCTTATCATTTTTCACTTGTATCTTACTTTTATGCTTCTGTTAAAGCTAACAGCTTATCCTTATCGCAAAAAACATCCTTGTATAATGCTTCATCGGGATAGTTTTCTTAAGAACTACAGCTTGTGTCAGTAAGGATTAAATAAGATTACTTATATGTTGACAGCGGTGACCGGAGATTTAAAATAAATCAGTTATGGTTTCATCCGTAAATATTTTGTCGTTCTTCATAATTCATATTTGACTTATGCATTCTCAACTCACTTACGGCACAATCTTTAGCAAATGAAATATGTTAGCTTTTAACTATCTTCCGTATATCCATTTGATTTTGGTATAAATCTATCGAGTATGAGCGTTGCTGTTCATTTCACATCCTATTTTATTTATTTTTCTCCATTTTCACTATTGCGTAAAGTAACTTTTTACATTAAAGAAATAAAAACCTTGTATTAGAAGTCTAACTCGGAGTAAGCTCAAGCCAGGCTTTTCCTGAAAGTCACGGTTCTGCAGAGTGGAAAGGATAATTATGTGGTGTAATCATATGGAATCTCAACATATAAATCATTATCCCTTTGTACACGTTTCCTGGAATTCTAAAAAACTGTGATGCGAAAACAATGCGAATCGAACCAACAAAGTTACTTTTCTGCTTGCAATCTTTTTTTATAAAGAATCTACTTGACTAAACTTTATGTAACATTTTAGCCTCCTATTTTCTTACCATGTACACCAAATGTAACTCCATTTGTTTTGTTTGTGGTACTGGAAGCTATATAGTACAGGTACATCGTACATGTTTTTTGCATCATGAAATATACACATCCATAGTGAATGCCTCTTGTCTGAGGATATCAAACCAAAATTCATCCCACCAGAGAGAAAGACGCGTGATCAGCTAAATATTTGATGGTACAAGAATAAAGTATTATAGCTCAAATAACGTATGTAAAATTATATATGCATGTCTGACTATAAAATGTACGATAGGTAAGTGATCTGGCGAGCTGAAGAACAAAATAGAGTAATTAAAACCGTTGTAAAGAACAAAGGCCGATGCAATTAATGCTGTGTGATTGATTTGGCTTATATCCCACTAATTTGTAAAAAATACATACATTCCCACATGTTATACAAGTTAAATATTGAAAGATCAACAAGACATCCTCTCATCTCCATCTATTTCAATTTGATTCTTGATGGTCTAAAATCAGCTTTACAAAAAAAGTTAGTGTAAGAGAAACAACAAGCTACCTACAATGTAACCTTATCTTAAACCTTACCCACTTAATGTAGTTTCCTTTCCTTGTACGTAAGCATACCATTTCCTGAACAAGTAGAATAAATATTTACATACAACGGCTGCAGTCATTGTCTTTCATCCACCTCCAGGGGGAATTAATGGGAACAGAATATGAAGTACAATATCTTAGGACAAAGGTCAACTAGTTTGCTTTGCATGACAGCCTACTTTTTTGTAATATATAAAAAAATAATTTAAAAAAATAAACTTTTTTGTAATCGTTAGCCATTTATAAGTACAAAGATTGTGGTTCAGCTTGTAAAATACTGCATTGTATGTGAAAATAAACCATTTTATGTACAAAAAAGAGTTGGTGTCTATGACTCGGTGCCTCAATGGGGAAAATTATTTTTCGCCAAATCGACTCAAAATCATCTGAAACGTGCACATCCGGTGTCAGTTTTGTGTAAATACAAAATTTCGAAATACGTAACCTCCAGGACTTAGAATGTTTTTCTCATTTTTTCTATTTGAAATTTTTTTGACAACTAACAACCCACAAATAGGGTACCATTCGACTCGTCTTGACGACCTCTACAACTTTGACTCAATGACTTGTTAGGCTAACTCTTACCGTTTCCGAGATACGACTATGAGAAGGAAAGTGTAAGCTCATGCACTTATGAATTGCAAATCTTCTTTCAGACAAGAAGATTCGGAATTTTTAGCATAAATCGTGACGAATTTATATGTTATACATATGAATTTATATGAATCAAAAGGAAAAGGAACATCAAGGACTGGCATGTACTCAAATACGAAGATACGCTTTAGGAACGTGAGATACCTAGTCTACAAGATCATTTCTTCCGCTATATATTACACTCTGATTATTATCTTCAATCATCTTAAACATCACGGCAGAAATGACTACGTTTATGCAATGTACCAACTGACTTAAGCAGAATCAGAATTGTTTGAGCTTGCCTTGGTTTTCATTGCGAAAATATTGCACGAAAACCTACTAGACAAGACCAGAGCTTATAGACTATGGTTGGAGCAAAAAATTATTTACTACACTAGTAAAGACTGGAAAGTCTTGAACATGCATATACCGAAACATACATCCATATTTTGGTAATAGACACCACACTAGGCAATCCTCTTAAACCAAAAATAATATGTAAAGACAAAAAGCAAGTATAGAAGAACTTTCACTACATACATACCTACTACTTCTGACATAGTTTTGCAAATACATAGCATTAATTTGGTTCTAGGAAATAATCCGTTGAGGAAGAAATCCGTTTAGGAAAAAATCCGTTTAGGAAAAAATCCGTTTTCGGCGATAAATGGGCCGACTCG